>PVLC010020240.1:0-24202 GCA_004027655.1 Graphiurus murinus | reverse complement strand
AAATGTCCGAGTCTATGCCTGGGCGTCCTTTTCTTAGAATACCACTTATGGAGATGGGTGTAATGAGACCCACTCTAATGGCCTTGTCCTAAACTTCATTTATCTCCAAAGCTCCCATTTCTGAATATGGTTTCCTTCACAAACACTGATGATTAGGGCTTCAGCATATGGTTTTTGTGGGAAAAGAGAATTCATCCCGTAACACTTGTTTTCCTTTCTGTCTAATCAATCTGAAACACTAACAGTTTTTGTTTTTTTGTTTTGTTTTGTTTTTTTGTGGTACTAGGGATTGAACTCAGGGGCATTCTACCTCATAGTTATACCCCCCAGCCCTATTTTTTATTCTTTATTTTGAAGCAGGGTCTCACTAAGTTGTGGAGGGCCTCACTAGGTAGCTGAGGCTGGCCTCCCAAATGCTGGGATTACAAGCATGCGCCACCATGCCCGGCTACTAACAGTTTTCTATATCGCCTCTTTTGATCCTTTAGGAAATTAAAATTTGAGGTATTTGAGGCTCAGAAGAGGTGATATTGAAACTTGTTAGAATTTATTGTCCACTTCTAACTTAATTACATTGTGACCAAGGAAAGTGGTCTCTGTATGGTGTGATGGTGTGATGGTGTGGATTCTTTGAAATAAATTTGTCAGGTATATTATAACCTAGCACATGATTTTTTTTTTTTTTTTACTGGTACTGGGGACTGAACCAGGGGCATTCTGCCCCCAAGGTATACCCCAGACCTTTTAATTTTACTTACTTAGTTACTTTTGTGTAGTACTGGGGATTGAACCCAGGTGCATTCTACTTCTGAACTACACCCCCAACCCTTTTTATTTTTTGTTTCAAAATAAGGTCTCCTTAGGTTGCTGAGTCTCACTATGTTGATGAGGCTGCCCTTGATCCTGCAATCCTCCTGTCTCAGCCTCCCAAGTACTGGGATTACAGGTGTATGCTACCATACCCCACTCATTGTTTATTCTTTTGTGTGTGTGTATGTGTGTGTGGTATTGATGATAGAACCTGGGGGCATTCTACCTCTGAGCTACAGCCCCAGCCCTATTTTTTATTCTTTTTTTTTTTTTTTTTTTTTTTTTGCGGTACTGGGGATTGAACTACCTCAGAGCTACACCTCCAGCCCCATTTTTTATTCTTTATTTTGAAACCGAGTCTCACTAAGTTGTGGAGTGCCTCACTAGGTAGCTGAGGCTGGCCTCGAACCCGGATCCTCCGGTCTCAGCATCCTGAATGCTGGGATTACAAGCGTGCGCCACCACGCCCGGCTTATTTTTTTATTCTTTATTTTGAAACAGGGTCTCACTAAGTTGCAGAGGGCCTCACTAAGCAGCTGAGGCTGGCTTCAAACCCGGATCCTCCAGTCTCAGCCTCCCAAATGCTGGGATTACAAGCATGCGCCACCACGCCTGGCTCTCTTCTCACTTATTGACTTACTCTTATTGGATAGCTAATCTATAGGCCTTAGTTGGGAATTCCATCCTCCTGAGAGGATTTTTGCTATGGCTAGGGCTGGGTACCAATCTGGGAGCATCCTAGCCACCTTAACGTTTCTCGCTTTGCATCAGGGTCTCAGCTTCTGCACCCTGCTCTTCCTCCTGGCCCAACTGCAGTGCCCTTGACTGAGTCCAGGACTCTCCAGGCATGGAGTGTGTTGGCTGATGAGGCTGTGTCTTGTGACCACTGTAGTGTTCAGAAGCATTATCAACTTCACTGGATCCATAAGAAGGGCAGGGGACCGGGGGCGTGGGGCAGGGTGCAGGCTGGTAGAGTGGTAGAGTGGTAGATTCTCCCCAGCACTGGAAGAATGAAAAATGAGCAGGAGAACAGCAGATATGCACTACAGAGGGTAAAATGGATTTTATACTGGAAGAGGTTTCTGTATAGACTTCATTTAAAATGGGAAGAATCTTGGACAAATACATATCTTTACTTTTGAGTTCTAACAAAGATATGTCACTGCTAAAAGATGTATTTCTTTACTCTAGACACTGATTAATGGCAATTAGTGAAATTACCTGAGTTGAAAAATCAAGGACTTTATGCTTGACTCAGAATTGAATTTAAACTTGTGTTTTAACTCAGTAAGTCATGCAGACTTTCTTTCCCAGTTTGGAGTACTTGAATTTCAACTCCACTATTACGTACTCTCCCTCCTTAAGTAAGTTATACAATCTCTCTTACCAAGTTTCTTCATTGTAAAATAAGGATAATATAATCTGTTTTGCTTGGTTCTTGGTTTTTTTTTGTTTTTTTGTTTTTGCGGTACTGGGGATTGACCTCACGGGCATTCTACCTCCAAGCTATACCCTCAGCCCTGTTTTTTATTCTTTTATTTTGAAACCAGGTCTCACTAAGTTGCGGAGTGCCTCACTAGGTAGCTGAGGCTGGCCTTGAACCCGGATCCTCCGGTCTCAGCCTCCCAAATGCTGGGATTACAAGCCTGCACCACCACACCTGGCTCTTGTGAGTATTAAATGAAAAAATGTTTTAAAACCATCAGTAAGTTGAGCATAGTGGTGCATGCTTGTAATTTCGGTACTTGGGAGGCTGACACAGGGGGATTGCAGGTTTGAAGCCAGCCTCAGCAATTTAGTGAGGCTTGTATCAATTTAATGAGACCCTGTTTCCAAATAAAAAATAAAATAGAGCAGAAGGTGTGCTTTGGAGGTAAAATGCCCCTGGGTTCAATCTCTAGCACCATAAAAATAAATAAATATATATATATATATATATATATATATAGATAGATAGATAGATAGATAAAAAATATACAAATCTAATCAGTGAGCTGGGTGTGATGGTACAACCTGTAATCCTAGTACTTGGAAGGCTGAGACTGGAGGATCCAGGTTCCCAGCCAGCCTCAGCTACTTAGTGAGACCCTCTGCAACTTAGTGAGACCCTGTTTCAAAAATAAAGAATAAAAAATAGGGCTGGGAGTATAGCTTGGAGGTAGAAAGCCCCTGAGTTCAATCCCCAGTACCGCAAAAAAAAAAAAAAAAAAAAAAAAAAAAAAAAAAATATATATATATATATATATATATATATATATATATATAAAATAAACTGGGCATGATGGCACATGCTTGCAATCCCAGTACTTGTGAGGGTAAGACAGAAGGATTGCAGGTTTGAGGACAGCCTCAGCAACTTTGTGAGGCCCTGTACAACTTAGTGAGATCCTGTTTCTAAATTTAAAAAAAATATTTTTAAGGGGTACAGCTCAGAGGTAGAATGTCCCTGGGTTCCATCCCCAGTACCACAAAAAAAAAATAAAAAGGGCTGGGGTTGTATATCAGAGGCAGAACACCCCAGATTCAACCCCAGTACCCAAAACAAAACAAACAAAAAAACAAATTAGTTTCTGGAATAGAGTAGCATTTAATAAAAGCTGTGGATATTGAGGCTATTTGCATTTGAAATAAAGCAACATAAAATATAGTACCTAGAGGAATTATGTAATAATTGCTTTTTTTTTTTTTTCTTTTCAGTTTCCTTCAAATACATCAGAAATTTGTTGTATTATTAGGGCATCGCCAGGAACTAGACAAATAAAAAACAAAGGCATTACTTTAAATAAGAAGAAATATTCTCCTCCTAAAGATATCCCCGAAGGTACTGTACTGTGAATGTAGAGCAGGCTTTGGAATTATATGAAACATTTTTTTGAGCCGGACATGGTGGTGTACACTTGTCATCCCAGGACTAGGGAGGCTGAGACAGGAGGATTGCAGGTTTGCAGCCAGCCTCAGTTACTTAGTGAGACTTCCGCAACTTAGTGAGACCCTGTTTCAAAATAAAGAATTAAAAATAGGGCTGGGGGTGTAGCCTGGAGGTAAAATGCCCGAGTTCAATCCCTAGTACCACAAAAAGAAAAAAAAAGGATGTTAAAAGTGGCCATGACCCAGCATTTGGGAGGCTGAGACCGGAGGATCCAGGTTCGTGGCCAGCCTCAGCTACCTAGTGAGACACTCCACAACTTAGTGAGACTCGGTTTCAAAATAAAGAATAAAAAATAGGGCTGGGGGTATAGCTCGGAGGTAGAATACCCCTGAGTTCAATCCCCAGTACCGCAAAAAAAAAATAATAATAATAATAAAAAATTTAAAAAATAAAGAATTTAAAATAGGGCTGCGAGTGGAGCTCAGAAGTACAGAGAATGCCCCGGGTCCAATTCCCAGTAATAAAATATATATATACTTCATGGTAAATCCCTTATGTACATAGGAAATTTGGTTATAAATCACATTCTGAAAGCTCTTGCACAAGATAGAAATGGTACAATTATAAAAATCAAATGTTTTTTAAAGATAGCCGGGCGTGGTGGCGCACACTTGTAATCCCAGCATTCGGGAGGCTGAGACCAGAGGAACCGGGTTCAAGGCCAGCCTCAGCTACCTAGTGAGGCACTCCGCAACTTAGTGAGACTCGGTTTCAAAATAAAGAATAAAAAATAGGGCTGGGGTTGTAGCTCGGAGGTAGAATGCCCCTGAGTTCAATCCCCAGTACTGCAAGAAAAAAAAAGATAAACTTCATTTTTCTGAGAGGGAAAAGTTCCTTTTCACTTACTCCTCCCTGTTCCCAGGGCCCTCCTGTGCTGCAGACACACTCTTTTACTCCCAGCGTGGAGTAACAGTTGAACTTCTCCTTAGTGATCGAGACCAAGCACCCCACCACACTGTAGTTCCCATGTTGGCCTGTTAACTCTGAGGCATAGTCTAAAGTGTCTGGGCAACAGTCTTAACTTCCAGTTCTGTGTCTCCTGGTAGAATATTTCTTCCCTTTGGAACTAAGGTCTCTGGGTCTGCAGAATATACAGTCATAGAAACAGAAAGAAAAACATTTTTTTTCTTTTTCTTTTTTTTTTTGCAGTACTGGGGATTGAACCCAGGGGCATTTTACCTCCGAGCTATACCCCCAGCCCTATGTTTAATTGTTTAGTTTGAAACAAGGTCTCACTAGGTTGCAGAGGGCCTAAGTAGCTGAGGCTGGCTGAAAACCTGTGATCCTCCTGTCTCAGCCTCCCAAGTACGGGGATTACAAGTGTGAGCCCCAGAGCCGGCTAAGTACCACTTTCATTTGATAAGTCCTTATCTTCATAGCAACTTTATGGCTTGGTGAGTCAGACAACACAAGGTCACAAGGTAACTTGGTGGCCCGTGGTGGTTAAGGCTAGATACAAGCAAAGCACTTTTTCTCAAAAGGAGAGTAGTTATCCTCGGAGGATAGCAGGGCTTTGCTCCAAGTCCCAAGGGTCCACGCGGTTCCAAACAGCAGCTGTCAATCACTGACGCTTGCCTGCCGCACGTTGATCTCCTGGAGCACAGGGAGCAGGCGCTGAGTGTCCTGTGCAGCAGCCTGCGCTGCCAAGTCGCCCCTTTCCTTCTGCGCCTCCTGTCAAATGCAGCGGCCTCTCAGGTCTCTCGGTGAAGGGGCTGGAGTGGCACACCTCACAAAGTCATTGTCCCTCTTAGAAAAGAAGTTTTATTTATTTATTTGTTTATTTATTTATTTACTGGGATTGAATGTGGGACATTCTATCTCTGATCTACATCCCAGCCCTTTTTATTTTGTTGTTTTTTTTGTTATTGTTGTTGGTTTGTTTTTGTTTTTTTCAGTACTGAGGATTGAACTCAGGGGCATTTTACCTCTGAGCTACACCCCCAGCTCTATTTTTTTTTTATTCTTTTTTATTTTGAAACAGGGTCTCACTAAGTTGCGGAGGGCCTTACTAGGTAGCTGAGGCTGGCTGCGAACCTGGATCCTCTGGTCTCAGCCTCCCAAATGCTGGGATTACAAGCGTGCACCACCATGCCCGGCTCAGCCCTTTTTATTTTGAAACAAGGTCTTGCTGAGGGTCTCACTAAGTTGCTGAGACTGGCCTCAAACCTCTCAGCCTCTGTAACCCTGGGATTACAGGCTTGCACCATGGCATCTGGCTAGAAGACTTTTTTTTTGCGGTACTGGGGATTGAACTCAGGGGCATTCTACCTCCGAGCTACCCCCCCAGCCCTATTTTTTATTCTTTATTTTGAAACTGAGTCTCACTAAGTTGTGGAGTGCCTCACTAAGTAGCTGAGGCTGGCCGCGAACTAGGATCCTCCGGTCTCAGCCTCCCGAATGCTGGGATTACAAGCGTGCGCCACCACGCCCGGCTTTAGAAGACTCTTAATTTGATCTTTTTGACTTGTCATATTGGCTTATGACATCAGATATAAAAATCCTGGATTTGATTATGCGATAAATCAAAACCAAAACGTATCTGGCAGGTTCTTTTGAATGTTCCGACCAGTTTATAGGTTCATTCAGAAGCGCTCCTCTCCAAAGAATGACCAGTGAATGCCGCCACCTCCTGGTTACTTTCTAGGCTCTCACCGTGACAGCTGCCTCCTCTGTTAAGTAATTCCCTTTCAACCTCTGCCCACTGTCTCTGCCTTTCCTTTAGTAAAAATAGCAAAGCCCCAAGCTAACTTGTGATCTGGTTATTTTAAATATGCAACAGCCTATTTTTAGTCCTGCCATTTAAAGTTTTGGCTAGTTTAGCAGTAATCTAATCAGGACCACAGGGCAAAGCTCACTTGTGACAGTCTAGGAGCCTGTTCGGTAAGGCTTGTTCACTAAGAGCGGGTACTGCACTGATTAAAGGGGGGGACTGGTGAAAGTGAGCCAAAAGAGAGAGGATAGAGGAGTGGTGTGCTAAGCAGGAGTCTGGTCCCCGGCTGTCTGCACCAGAACAGCTGGCCACACTCTCTGAAGCTGGGGCCCGGGCCGCCAGGTGCCCAGCTCTCAAAGCAACCCTCCTAGTCACCGACATGGAGACCCGCACGACTCTCCAGTCTACTGTGCTCATTCTGCAGAGAGCAAAATGCCCTCCGGGGCTGCCAAGTGGCTTGCCCAAATCCACACCTTCATGACTGGCAGAAGCAGAAGCAGAAGCGGGCGCTAGGGAAGCCAGGGGAGGAGGCTCTCCATCTCTACCAGCCACATGTGCATTTTTAGAGAGAAGTTTAACTTTTTAGATAATAGCAGGCAGGAGAAACCACACAGATACGTGACAAATGAGGTGGAAAGAGTTCCACTCAGTATCTGAGAGAAGGTAAGAGAAACCACTTAGTACACGGTGTGTGCTGGTGCAAGCCTGCAATTCCAGTGCTGGGGAAGCTGAGACAGGAGAATCAAAGCAAATGAAAGGGCTGGGTGGTAGGATGCCCCAGGCTCAATTCCCAGTCCCCCCCCCAAAAAAAAGTCCTATCACATAAGCAAATTCTTTAAATGCTCTGACTTTTAGCCTCCTATTTGTAAAACTGGTACAGTGATAGTTCTTACTGCATAGAATTGTTGTGATTAATTAGAGATAATCTATGTAAAGAATCTGGCATATATTTTTATTTTTTATTTATTTTTGCGGTATTGGGAATTGAACTTAGGGGCATTCTACCTCTGAGCTATACCCCCAGCCCTATTTTTTATTCTTTATTTGGAAACAGGGTCTCATTAAGTTGCAGAGTGCCTCACTAAGTAGCTGAGGCTGACCGAGAACACGGATCCTCCGGTCTCAGCCTCCCAAATGTTGGGATTACAAGCGTGCGCCACCACGCTCCGCAGAATCTGGCATATGATAATCATGTACTACACAATAATTATTATTTGCTCCTATAGGTTAGTTCATCAAGTCTAGCCTACATTTCTCTTTTGAAAACTGTTCCTCAGTTTCTATTAAATTACAAAAAGCGTAAACTATGATTAGTGGTTATTGTTTATGTTGTTTTTTTTTTTTTTTTATGGTACTGGGGATTGAACCCAGGGGCATTCTACCTCCAAGCTACACCCCCAAGCCCCATTTTTTATTCTTTATTTTTATTTTATTCTTTATTCACTAAGTTGCAGAGGGCCTCACTAAGTAGCTGAGGCAGGCTACCAACCTGTGAGCCTCCTGTCTCAGCCTCCCGAGTACTGGGATTACAAGAGGAGGCCACCATGCCTGGTTTACTGTTTTTTTTTTTTTTTTTTTTTTTTTTTTTTTTTTTTTTTTTTTTTTTTTTTTTTTTTTTTTTTTTTTTTTGCGGTACTGGGGATTGAACTCAGGGGCATTCTACCTCCGAGCTATACCCCCAGCCCTATTTTTTATTCTTTTTTTTGAAACCGAGTCTCACTAAGTTGCGGAGTGCCTCACTAGGTAGCTGAGGCTGGCCTCGAACCCAAATCCTCCGGTCTCAGCCTCCCGAATGCTGGGATTACAAGCGTGCGCCACCATGCCCAGCTATTTTTTATTCTTTATTTTGAAACCGGGTCTCACTAAGTTGCGGAGTGCCTCACTAGGTAGCTGAAGCTGGCCGCGAACCCGGATCCTCCGGTCTCAGCCTCTCGAATGCTGGGATTACAAGCGTGCGCCACCACGCCCGGCTTCATGGAGGTCTTTTAAGCCTGTTGTTTTGTTGTTGGGTAGCTCACAGATGAAAAGACGAGGTTCTGTGGTTGGTTCACTCATTCAGCAAATGTCTACTGAGTCTGAAGTCCTGTGCTGGAGACAGGTAGCTGAGGTGATATTCAGATAATACCTAGCTGCTCTCTTCAGAGAGTCAGTCTCATAGGGGAAGTCAGCTATGCAAAACACGTCTAATGAGGGTCTGTGTGCTTCAAGAGAGATCTGTGTGGGACTCCGCTGGGCCACAGGGGACGTGGGAGTCCTCTGGAGGATGATCTGAGGCCCCTAGGGACCTCCTGAGCACAGGTCTTCTAGGGAGAGGGACCATCAGAAATAACAGCATGGTGGCTTTAAGCACCCTCGGGTAAAGGATTGAAAGGAATAAATGGCTGTGAACAAATTCCTAATGACTTCAGTGTGAGGTCAAGAAGGACAACGGAGAAGTAGAGGGTAGAGAGCCCAAATTAGCATGCTGTGACTCACCTGAAGATCTTGTTAAGATGGAAATTTTGACACGGTAGATTTGGAATGCGACTAGGAGTCCACATTTCTAACGATATTCTAGGTGGTGCTAATGTGACTGGCCCTGGACCCTGCTTTGAGTAGCAAAGAGAGGTCTCTGGTCCCCAAACTTAGCTGCACATCAAGACTGCCTGCCTGACATTTGGGTCCCTTACCCAAAGATTCGGATCTAACTGGTAGAGAATATAGCCTAGATATCAGGATTTTAATTCCAACGTGTAATAAAACTTCAGAACAGTTGATGCAGGATGACTAGGCCAGGGGTTGGATGCATTATAATGTGAAATTGGTAGGCCTGGCATGGCCTACCAATCCCAGTAATCCCAGTACTTGGGAGGCTGAGACAGGAAGATGGCAGGTTCAAGGTCAGCCTCAGCTACTTCGTAAGGCCCTCTGCAACTTAATGAGAACCTGTTTCAAAATAAAATAAATTAGGGCTGGGGGGTGTAGCTTGGAGGTAGAATGCCCCTGGATTCAATCCCCAGTGCCAAAAAAACCAAAAAACAACAACAACAACAAAAAAAACGGGCTCTATTCTGGATCTCCTGGGGTGAGATGTGGGGCCTGAAATCCTATTTTGGGGAAGAATCTGGGTTCTACTGCAACAAAAAGTAGGAGAATGCAAAGGAAGGCCAGTGGGAGCGTGTGAGGAGCTTCTGTCTGGGGCAGCTGAGGACAGGGTGAGACATAGTCAGGTCCCTTCTGCAGGCTACATGGCTCGCGCCAGAGCCTCGTGAGGGCGGCTGCCAGCGGTCTTTGCTGGCCTAGCCTCTGAGGAGTCTCCAAAGAGAACTATCCCCAGCATGCCCAGGGAGTGGTAAGCTAACTCTTCCTTTTAAAAAAATGGTCTCAGAGGCAGGCGTGGTGGCGCACGCTTGTACTCCCAGTACTTGGGAGGCTGAGACAGGAGGATTCGGGTTCGCAGCCAGCCTCAGCTACTTAGTGAGGCCCTCTGCAACTTAGTGAGACCCTGTTTCAGAATAAAGAATAAAAAATAGGGCTGGGGGTGTAGCTTGGAGGTAGAATGCCCCTGGGTTCAATCCCTAGCACCCCCCCCCAAAAAAATGGTCCCAGCCAGGCGTGGTGGTGGCACCTGCTTGTAATCCCAGTACTTGGGAGGCTGAGACAGGAGGATGGCAGGCTCAAGGCCACCCTCGGCAACTTTGAGAGGCTTTCAGCAACCTAGTGAGACCCTGTTTCCAAGTAAGAAATTAAAAAAAAAAAAAAAAAAGGTCTCTGGATTTATTTTCTAAGGCTTGATGGGACGAAACTAAAGAAACCTAGGCAACAAGAAGTCTCACCCCTGCCCCAGGGACTGGTTATTAGTAACTGTTGGACACTTGCTTCCATGTGAAGTAATCTATTGTTATTTTTCTCCAGATATTATAATAAAAACAAATGACAGGATCTAACAGCTGTGGCTGAATTTTCACTGCTTTGAAGATATGTGAAGTCAAAGTCTACAAATACAGAATGTTTGCATGAAATGATATGAAATTAAAAAGTCAAAATTCTCCAATTATTGGGGTTACTGTCATTTATTTGTGTGTGTGTGTGTGTGTGTGTGTGTGTGTGTGTGTGTGTGTGTGCTGGGGACTGAACTGGGATCACAGGCGTGTGTCACCACATTTGGCTGATTCGTTTACATTTAAACATGTGTGTGTGTGTGTGTGTGTGTGTGTGTTACTGGAGATTGAACCCAGGGGCATTCTACCTCTAAGCTACACCCCCAGACCTTTATTTCATTTGTTCTTGTGGTACTGGGGATTGAACCTAGGGGTATTTTACCTCCAAGCTACACCCTCATTCCTATTTTTCTTTATTTTGAAACAGGGCCTCACTAAATTTCAGAGGGCATTACTGAGTAGCTGAGGCTGGCCGCCAATCTGTAATCCTCTTGTCTCAGTCTCCCAAGTACTGGGATTACAAGCGTGCGCCACCACACCAAGGTCTATTTTATTATTTATTTATTTATTTAGCGGTACTGGGGATTGAACTCAGGGGCATTCTACCTCCAAGCTACACCCCCAGCCCTATTTTTTATTCTTTATTTTGAAACAGGGTCTCACTAAGTTGCAGCGACCCTCACTAGGTAGCTGAGGCTGGCTTTGAACCTGCAATCCTTCTGTCTCTGCCTCCCAAGTACTGGGATTACAAGTGTGTGCCACCACTCCTGGCTTATTTTTTATTTTGAAACAAGATCTTGCTAGATTGCTATTGCTAAGTTGCTGAGGCTGGTTTTGAACCTGTGATCCTCCTGTCTCAGCCTGTCAGGTACTGGAATTACAGGTGTGTGCCACAATGCCTGGCCTGTTATATACTTTTTTGGGGGGTAGGAGGGAGAGTACTGGGGATTGAACCCAGGGGCATTCTACCTCTGAGCTACACCCAGCCCTATTTTATTTTTTATTTTGAAACAGTGTCTCACTAAGTTGCAGAGGACCTGTTTTAAGTTGCTGAGGCTGGCCTTGAACCTGTGATCCTCCTGTCTTAGCCTTCCAAGTACTGAGATTACAGGCGTGTGACACCATGCCCAGGTTGTCACTTTTAATCAATTAAGAAAAGATATATTCTTCCGTATACTTCTTAAATACATGTATTTGTATTATAAAATAACTAAATAGCTGATATTAGAAAACTACACTAAAAAAGATGGTTTTACTCTTTATAAAGAGCCAGCACCAGGGAATTATTTAACTTTCATTGTTTTGTCCCCAACGTTTATCCTTTGTGTGGACTAAAGGTAGTAAAGTTGTTGAAGTGCTAAAAATAAAAATGCTTATATTACAAGCTGTTTTTAAATAGAACTTAATTGAAATCACATGAGTGAGACCCAATTCCAGGTCTGACGGAAAGAAACACTATACTCAAGATCTGCTGAATCAGGGAATATGTAATATGTCCAGTCAATCATACTAAGTATTTACTATATTACCTCATCCCCAGACAACCTTTTTGGCTAGTACTATCCATAGGATTATTATTTTGGTAATTTAACTTGTAGAATCTCAGCAATGCCCTTCCTAAAATCAACAACAACAAAAATCCCCTCTGTCAGTGAACAGAGTTCAGCTGTGTAACTGTTGGTGAGATTTTGTTTTGTTTTTGGTGATAGTGGGGATTGAACCCAGGGGCGTTCTACCGCTGAGCTACATTCCTAGCCCTATTTTATTTTTTTGAAACAAGGTCTCACTAAATTGCAGAGGCTGGCTTTGAACCTGCAATCCTCCTGTCTCAGCCTCCCAAGTACTGGGATTATAGGCAGTGCACCACCATGCCCGGCTTGTTGGTAAGATTTTAACTCTGATGGCTTTACTAATGTTGTGTTTTGGTGGTACTGGGGATCGAATTGAGAGGCATTCTACCTCTGAGCTACACCACTAGCCCTGTTTTATTTTTATTTTGAAACAGGGTCTCACTAGGTTGATGAGAGTCTCATTACTTGCCTAGGCTGTCCTTGAACCTGCAATCCTCTTGTCTCAGCCTCCCAAGTACTAGGATTACAGGCATGTGCCACCACACCAGACTTTATTAGTGTTATACATAAAAGTAAGATTCAAATTTTTATAGCTGCTTCAGTATCAAGGAAAACCATAAAATGTGTAATTTGAAGTTAAGAAGCCTGTATCATATTTATTTTTAAATATGAATCCTATGATGATATTTGTGTAAATTATTTGACAAGGCCTTAAGCTACTAACACAACTCTGTGAATCTGTGACTTCATCCTGAGGTGGGATATGGAAATGTGAGGGACTGTAGAAGAAAACATTAATGATAGAGGCTAGATCAAAATTTAAACCTAAGCTGGGCGTGGTGGCGCACGCTTGTAATCCCAGTACTTGGGAGGCTGAGACCAGAGGATCCAGGTTTACGGCCAGCCTCAGCTACTTGGTGAGGCCCTCCGCAATTTAGTGAGACTCTGTTTCAAAATAAAGAATAAAAAATAGGACTGGGGGTGTAGCTCGGAGGTAGAATGCCCCTGAGTTCAATACCCAGTACTGAAAAAAAAAAAAATTAAACCTATTTGTTAAATGAGTATTCAATGAAGTCAGCAACTCTTCTGGTTATTTTGGCAGAAATAGAAGTTCTGTCCTCTGCCTTCAAGGAGTTTATAATCCAAAGGTGAAGGGAGTTAACAAGAGTGGATTATTTGGCAGTTTCAATCAGGTGTTAGGTTCTGGTAAGAAAGTTGATTCTTGGATCAGGCCTGGCAGGGCTAGAGGAAATAAACATTTGAAGGTTTTATATTGCAGATAAGTGAACTATAAATAGCTCAGAGAGGTAAATATTTGGATAGAGCCACACACTTTAGGAAAAGCTAGCATATGAAGGCAGAACTGAGTCCAGCTCTGTATTATAGACTGTAGCACGAGGAGGAGGAAGAGGAGAAAGGAGTTGGAACTGGCATTCAAGGTTTGAGTGGAGGACAAGCTGGGCGTGCTGGTGCACACCTGTAATTCAGTACCCGGGAGGCTGAGACAGGAGGATCGCAGGTTCCAGGCTAGCCTCAGCAACTTAGCGAGACCCTGTTTCCAAATAAAAAATAAAATAGGGCTGGGGGTGTAGCTCAGAGGTATCAGAGGTAAAGCTGTGTTTAACCTCCAGTATCCCTGTGTTTAATCTCCAGCACCCCCCCCCCCAAAAAAAAGAGTGGAGGTGAATGTACTTATGATTAAGAAGAGGAAAGCAGCAGCAGCGGCTGGCTGGCGGACATGGGAAGTCCACGAGGATCCCTGTTGGTATGTCCTAGAGGTGGTTGAACTGGAGAAGATTGAACACAGGGACATTCTGCCTCCAAGCTACACCCTCACCCCTACTACTTATTTACTTATTGTACTGGGGATTGAAGCCAGGGGCATTCTACCTCTGAGCTATACCCCCAGCCCTATTTTTTATTCTTTATTTTGAAACCGAGTCTCACTAAGTTGCGGAGGACCTCACTAAGTAGCTGAGGCTGGCCGCGAACCCGGATCCTCCGGTCTCAGCCTCCCGAATGCTGGGATTACAAGTGTGCGCCACCACGCCCGGCTGTATTCTTTTATTTTGAAACAGGGTCTGAGTTGCTGAGGGCCTTGCTAAGTTGCTCAGGCTGGTCTGGAACTTGCCAAGTACTGGGATTCCAGGCGTGCACCACTGTGAACCGCTGTGTTTGTACTCTTAATCTGAGACCTGTGTGCAGACTTCAGCGGTCTCTCAGTGAACCTCCCTGGAAAAGCATGAGAATGTTCACCTCTTTCTGTTTTGTCCTTTGTTTTGTTTTTTTTTTTTTTGGTGGAAGGTGGTACTGGGGATTGAACCCAGGGGCATTCTACCTCCAAGGTACACCCCAGCCCTATTTTTTATTCTCAATTTGGAAACAGGGTCTTGCTAAGTTTCAGAGGGCCTCGCTAAGTAGCTGAGGCTGGCTGTGAACTTGCGATCCTTCTGTTTCAGCCTCCCTAGTACTGGGATTACAAGTGTGTGCCACCATGCCTGGCTTTCACCTCTTTCTGGAGAGAGCATTTCCACAATTTTCATCACATTTTCCAAGTAATTTTAAAAGGGTTAACAATAGACTTGGACCACATTACCTTGGCCTACAGCTAATTACACTTTATTTTTAAGCATTTAAAATTATATTTTCAAATTGTACTTCATGAAAATAATTTCAGGCATCCCCTTTGAAAAAAATATAGTTTAAAATACATGAAAGAGCCGGGCGTGGTGGCGCACGCTTGTAATCCCAGCATTCGGGAGGCTGAGACCGGAGGATCCGGGTTTGAGGCCAGCCTCAGCTACCTAGTGAGGCACTCCACAACTTAGTGAGACTCGGTTTCAAAATAAAGAATAAAAAAAAATAGGGCTGGGGGTGTAGCTCGGAGGTAGAATGCCCCTGAGTTCGATCCCCAGACCCGAAAAATAAAATAAAATAAAATAAAAAAATAAATAAAATACATGAAAGGAAGCTAGTGTTGTGGTGCATGCCTGTAATCCCAGTACTTGGGAGGCAGAGGCAGGAGGATTGCAGGTTTGAAGCCAGCCTCACCAATTTAGTGAGGCCCTCAGCAACTTAGTCAGACCTGTTTCAAAATAAAAAATAGGGCTGTGGGTGTAGCGCAGAGGTAGAACACCCCTCGGTTCAGTCCCTAGTACTACGCACACAAAGAAAAGATAAAATACATGAAAGATTATGTCATTTCCTTTTTTAAATTTTTAACTAGAACGATTTTTTTTTTACCTTTCCAAGTTATAATTCATCATGGTTTAATTTTGAATAGCCTCATTGTCTCATATAGTGCATATAGCACTGCATAGGACTGGGGAGAGGAATATTGAGGGATATTAGACAGCAACTGCTAATGGTTACAGGGTTACTGTGTGTGTGTGTGTGTGTGTGTGTGTATGAGAGGGGGGGGGGGAGGCTGAGAACTGAACCCAGAGGCATTCTACCTTCCAGCTACACTCTCAGCTTGATTTTCTTATTTGGAAACAGGGTCTCCCTAGGTTGATGAGAATCTCACTACTTCCTGAGTCCTTGAACCTGTGATCCTCTGGTCTCAGCCTCCCAAGTACTGGAATTACAAGTGTGTGCCACCACGTCTGGCTGTCTAATTTTGAATAGCCTCATTGTCTCAGTGTATATAACAGTATGTGTTCATAATAGAAAGGGTGTGATTCCCAGACTTTCCAGATAATTCTTTTCACCTCTCCTGCTCTACTCTTGCTTTATTTATTTATTTGTGGTACTGGGGATGGAATACAGGGACATTCAACCTCAGAACTACACACCCTATTTTATTTTTTATTTGGAAACAGGGTCTCGCTAAGTTGCTGAGGCTAGCCTGGAACCTGCGATCCTCCTGTCTTGGCCTCCCAAGTACTGGGATCACAGGTGTGCAGCACCACACTAGGCTTCTACTCTTGCTTTCTAACCTGCATTTAAAATGTTTAATCATTTACATCTAAATCCTCCTCTGAATCCGTCCAACCTGTTGACCTCCTCCCCAGCCCTCCTCCCCCACACTGAGTCTGGCTTCAGCTTGGTGGCTGCAGTGGTTCCCACTGACACCATTCCCAGGACGAACAGCTCCTCCCTGACGTTCATTTGGGGTACTTTCCGTCTTCCTGGAGGCCTCCCTGAGATGTTGCTCTCCTGGCTCCCGACCAGTCTCTAGCACTCCCTTGTCCTCTTTGTTCTGGAGACTTCGTTTCCTCTGACCAGTCTTTTCAGTTTGGGTATATTCTGGGTTCTCTTCTGGGGCCTCTACTCATGCAGAACACTCGACTTGTGTGATCTCGTTCAATCAAGGAATTAGTCACCACCTCTGTGCGAGTGACCCCAAGTCTTTGTCTCTAAGTGCCATAGATATTGGTAGCAGACATAGGCGCTGATTTTTGAAACAGGGCCTCACCAAGTTGCAAAGGCTAGCCTTGAACCTGCGATCCTCCTGTATCAGCCTCACTGGTACTGGGATTACAAGCATGTACCACCACACCTGACTTATATTTTTAATTCCAAAAAGGGTCTCAGTACGTTGCTGAGGACCACGCTAAGTCACTGAGGCTGGCTGCAAACCCGAGATCCTGCAGTCTCAGCCTCCCAGGAAAAAACACTTAAGCTGCTCAAGACAAAAGCCTAGAAGTCATCCTTGCTTTTCTTTCTTTCTTTTCTATTAGAATTTTTACCCTCTACATCTCCAAAGTTACTCAATGGCTACTACCAGCTCTTCCCCCCACCCCCCAAAATACAGGTACCCATCTATTTGGTTTCTCTGCTAACATTCTTTGTCTTTTTTTCTCCAGTACTGGGGATTGAACACAGGGGCATTCTACCTCCGAGCTACACCCCCAGCCCTATTTTTTTTATTCTTTATTTTGATACAGGATCTCACTAAGTTACAGAGGGCCTCACTACTCACTAAGTAGCTGAGGCTGGCTGTGAACCCTCTATCCTCCTGTCTTAGCCTCCCAAGCACTGAGATTACAGGCATGTGCCACCACACCTGGCTGCTGCTAACATTCTTACTCTGCTATAATTCCTTTTCCACAGTACAGTCAGAATAAAATCATGAATTGGATCATGGCCTTCTCCTATCTTGAACTCCTCCAACCTAACCTCCCCCTCCATGATTTACAAGGGTTTATGACTTATGCATCTTGGCCCTTTGTATTTTTCTAGCCACATCCAAACCACCTCCCCTTCCCAGACAGTCTTCTCTCCTTTCTCTTTTTTTTTGGGGGGGGGGCGGGGGGTGAAGGAGGGGGTTACTGGGGATTGAATCCAGGGGTATTCTATCTCCAAGCTACACCCCTAGTCCTATTTTTTATTTTATTTTTGCAGTACTGGGGATTGAACTCAGGGGCATTCTACCTCTGAGCTACATCCCCAGCCCTAATTTTTTTTCTCTTTCTTTCTTTCTCTCTCTCTCTCTGTCTTTCTTTCTTTTGCGGTACTAGGGATTGAACTCAGGGGCGTTCTACCGCCGAGTTATACCCCAGCCCTATTTTTTATTCTTTATTTTGAAACCAGGTCTCACTAAGTTGCAGAGGGCCTCACTAAGTTGCAGAGGGCCTCACTAAGTAGCTGAGGCTGGCCTTGAACCCGGCCGGATCCTACGGTCTCAGCCTCTCAAATACTGGGATTTCAAGCGCACCACCACGCCCAGCTCCTTTCTTATCTTCACGTAGGCCAAACCCATTACTGCCTCAAAGCCTCTGTAGTTTTTCTTCTCTGCCAGATTTTTTTTAAAAAGACCCATTTCTTCCTCTGGCTGGTTCCTTTTCATTTAGTCTTCAGCTCAAATCCGTCTTTGGAGAGGCCTTCGCCGAGCCCCCTTTCTAAACCTGGCCTCCTTCGGTTGCTTGCTGCCAACTATTTCTTCGCTCCTGTCATAACTTGCACATGCATTGTTTATTTTGTCTCTCCCCATTAATAACTAAGTTCCCGAGAACAGAGACTGTCTTGTTCAGCACTGTATCCCCCAGTGCCTAGAACAGTCTGATACCTAGGAGGGACTGAAGAAATTTTTGTTGGATAAATCAATGTTTATGTTTTCTGGTGTTTCAAACTACTGCCATTTCCTTATTATATACAATAAACAGTTGGTTTGAGTTTTAAAAAACTGGGGTACTCTGAGTCCATATAAATGGGTTGAGTGTTCTAAGATGTTATCAATGAAATTTTGTTTCAGGATAATGTAGCCCAATTGAGGCAATACTTACTAGCATGGTGGACAAATAGCAAGATTCTAGTTTTATTGCCATCTTTCCCATTATTATTAGTGGGGGTTTTTTTTGTTTGTTTTTTTGCAGTACTGGGGATTGAACTCAGGGGCATTCTACCTCCGCGCTATACCCCCAGGCCTATTTTTTATTCTTTATTTGGAAATCGGGTCTCATTAAGTTTCAGAGTGCCTCACTAGGTAGCCGAGGCTGGCCACGAACCGGGATCCTCCGGTCTCAGCCTCCCAAATGCTGGGATTACAAGCGTGCACCACCACGCCCGACTTCCCATTATTTGTTAACCAGCAAATGGCTAAGGAAGTGAGCTCCTGCCTTTCATATTTTCAGGTGGATGATCTTGGAAGCAGGTGCACAGAACCATAAGCTGCTGGAGTTTGGGAGAGACTGAATGTTCCAGCCTTAGGTCTAATATTTGTAACTTGCTTGTTCCGCATTCATATAACACAGCATTAAGGACAATTTTTATCTTTCTCACATTTCTTTCTTACTGATGCCCTAAACTTAAAAGACACCCCAGATTCTCTGAGCTGTAGTAAGTAAAAGAAAAAAAGAGATAATATACACTGAGCTAAAAGATGCTTAAAATTAAGTGTAGTCAGGTGTGGTGGCGCACGCTTATAATCCCAGTACTTGGGGGGCTGAGACAGGAAGATTACAGGTTCTCGACCAGCCTCAGCTACTTAGTGAGACCCTGTTTCAAAATAAAGAATAAAAAAATGGGGCTGGGGGTATAGTTTGGAGGTAGAATGCCCCTGGGTTCAATCCCCAGTACTGCAAAAAATAAATAAATAAAAATTAAAAATTAAGTATAGAAGCCGGGCATGGTGGCGCACGTTTGTAATCCCAGCATTTAGGAGGCTGAGACTGGAGGATCCGAGTTCGCGGCCAGCCTCAGCTACCTAGTGAGGCACTCCGCAACTTAGTGAGACTCTATCTCAAAATAAAGAATAAAAAATAGGGCTGGGGGTATAGCTCGGAGGTAGAGTGCCCCTGGGTTCAATCCCTAGTACCGCAAAAAACAAAACAAAACAAAAAATTAAGTATAGTTGTGTTCTTTTTCATTATAAACTTGTATCATTTTAGTGTTCTCTGATTCTATGATTTTAGTGTTATGCTGCAATACAGGAGAGATACAATGAATGATAAGTAAATTTGGTTTTCTCTGTACCGTTCAAATAAATGAAGCTCCAACATGATTAGAGAATGCTAAGTCCCTTAGGCAAGCAGTGATGTTTTTTCCCTTACTAGTAATATCTATAATTACTCATGAAGTAATTTTTCCCAAGACGAAACACACAAGGTTATTGTATTTGGAAACTTCCTTCCTTCTCTGTGCCGTCCATGGACAGCCATTAGTCCTCGGTGCTTTGAGTCCTATCTAGAAGGCGTTAACAAACTATCTATGTGCATTCTTTTAATTTGTAGTATAAAAACAAACAAAACTTTCCCAAAAGATTGGTTCATTGCTGATAGGATATATGCTTTCCCTTTTATTTTTTATTTATTTATGTTTTTGCAGTACTGGGAGTTGAACTCAGGGGCATTCTACCTCGGAGCTATACCCTCAGCCCTATTTTTTATTCTTTATTTTGAAACCGGGTCTCACTAAATTTCAGAGTGCCTCACTACGTAGCTGAGGCTGGCCTCGAACCCGGATCCTCCAGTCTCAGGCTCCCAAATGCTGGGATTACAAGCGTGCGCCACAATGCCCGGCTCTATGCTTTCCCTTTTATTTTATTTTTTATTTATTTATTTATTTTTGGTACTGGGGATTGAACTCAGGGGCATTCTACCTCCGAGCTACACCCCCAGCCCTATTTTTTATTCTTTATTTTGAAACAGGGTCTCACTAAGTTGTGGAGAACCTCACTAGGTAGCTGAGGCTGGCCGCGAACCTGGATCCTCTGGTCTCATCCTCCCAAATGCTGGGATTACAAGCGTGCACCACCATGCCCGGCTATGCTTTCCCTTTTAAAAAACTGAACACTCTACTTTTTGTTTACACATATTTCATTCCATATCCAAATATTTTGTGATAAAAATATACATAGCTCATTTTACCTTCTTAAAGTCTCTCAGTCTTTGGTGACAGGGTCCAGAGGATTATCAGATATAAACAGGTGACAGAGTATGAGCATGTATTACCCAGTAACTTCTGGAGCTTTGGAAACCTACAGAGAACCTTTGAATGAATTTTAACCTAAGCACCTGGAATGTTACCTTCTCAGAAAGACCTTGCCTATGCCTCGATTCCATTACCTAGATCTTATTACTTTCACAACACTAGTCACTGTCTGAAATAATTACCATATTGACCTTTCTTCTCACCTAGAAAGTTAACTTTTTTTTTTCTTCTTGTGGTACTGAGGCTTGAACCCAGGGGCATGCATGCACCACCACATCCAGCTCTTTAGTCTTTCAAACATATGAAGAATCACTTCTGACATCCACATTTCTCAGAGAATTGCATCCTATTGTACAAAGTTCCTCATGCTGGAGGGGGAGTTGGTGAATGGCTAGGGGTGCTGAAAATTTGTAAGACTATTTTGATCCAAACCCCGATACGTTTTAGCTGTACAGCCATTTATTTCTTTCGTTTGACTGTGTGTGTGTGTGTGTGTATGTGTCACTGGGGATTGAACCCAGAGGCATTCTACCTCGAGCTGCACCTCCAGCCCTATTTTTTTTTTTGTGGTACTGGGGATTGAACTCAGGGGCATTCTACCTCCGAGCTATACCCCCAGCCCTATTTTTTATTCTTTATTTTGAAACCGGGTCTCACTAAGTTGCGGAGTGCCTCACTAGGTAGCTGAGGCTGGCCTCGAACCCGGATCCTCCGGTCTCAGCCTCCCAAATGCTGGGATTACAAGCATGTGCCACCACGCCCGGCTTCCTATTTTCTATTCTTTATTTTGAAACAGAGTCTCGTTGCAGAGGGCCTCATTGAGTAGCTGAGGCTGTCCTCAACCTGGGATGATCCTGTCTCAGCCTCCCAAATACCGGGATACAAGCTTGAGCTATGCCTGGCCAACTTTTTTTTTTTTTTTTTTTTTTTTAAAGCGTTTTCTCCTGTCATTTGGTTAGAATTCCACTGTTCCTCCTTTCTCCATACCTATACATCAAGATTCAATTTTTAGCTGGGTGCGGTGGAGCATGCTTGTAATCCCAGTATTTGGGAGGCTGAGAAAGAGGATCCAAGGTTTGAGGACAGCTTCCGAAACCTAGTTTGAAACATGTTTTAAAACAAAAAATAAAAAACGTTGGGTGTGTGGCTTGGTGGTAGAATGGCCCTGGGTAAGTTCTGATCCTCCCTCCATAGACTTATTAAAATTCTTTTTTGTTTGTTTTGGTGCTGGGGATTGAACCCAGAGTTCAGATGCAAAGGCTCTTCCACTGAGTTACACCCCCAGTCTCAAAAATACTAAATAATTAGCGTCAAGGGTTAGATATTCATAGAGATTTGTCTCTGTTGGTTTCACTGGTGATTTTGTTGGTTACCAAGGAAACGGCCTAACTCCTCAGCCTCCAAGTGCAAGCTCGTCCCAGAGATTTCCTCGAATCAGGGTTCTAGACGCTAGTGGACACTGAGCCGCTGTCTGAAGTCCCTGGACAAGGTTGTCTTGGTCGAGGCGGAGGTTCTGGCAGGGTCCTATTCTGTTAGGACAATAAAATCTGATCAAAATCAGTAACTGCCTCAACTTTCCGCAGCCCCCCCCCACCCAAGGGGCAGCTGCCAGTGCCCGCAAGCCAGCCTCCCCGCGGTGCAGCACTGAGCCCAAACCTCTGGCCACCGCCGGGCCGACAGTGGGCGCGCCGGGGGCACCGGGCTCAAAGTCCTTTTCTGCTCCTTGCGCCGCGGGACTCTGCCCGGCGCCAGATGGAGGTGCGAAGTCGCAGAAGCGGGGTCGACGGAGAAGAGTCGGCTGCCGGTCGTGCCCTGATCACTGCTCTTTGTCGTCAGTGCTTCTGCACTCCGATGTCCCCGGCGTCGTCCCTGTGCCATCTCGCCGCAGCCCTCGTCGCTTCCAGCCTCCCGGAGGCCCGGACTTGCGGGCTCCCAGACACACAGCACCTGGCGGTTCGCTCCCTCCGCGCACGCCCCGCCCCGCCCCGCCTCGCGAGCCGCCGCGTGACGGGCTCCGCCGGCCAGCCAATGGCCGCCGGCCCCGCCCCCCGCCCCCGTCTTGCCCCCCGCTCCGCGCGCCGCCACGTGACGCGGCTCGCCGCCAGCCAATGAGCGGCGGCCTGGCCGCCCGCCCCGCCCCGCGCGCCGTGGCCGTTTGAAGTGACTAATTTCTGTCATATGACTGAGGCGCCCATGGGGGTGGCGGGGCGGCTCTAGAAGCGGGGGCCTAGCGAGCGCCCAGCCGAGCGACCCCGGCCTGGCCGCGGCCAGCATGGCCCCGACGCTGTTCCAGAAGCTGTTCAGCAAGAGGAGCGGCCTGGGCGCGCCGGGCCGCGACGCCCGGGACCCCGACTGCGCGTTCAGGTAGGGCGCTGCGGGCGCGGGGCGCGGGGAGCGGGCTGGCCTGCGGGCTCCGCTCCCCAGGGTCGCGGCCGGCGTGCGGGCCGCGGGCAGCGCGGGGCAGGAGCGGGGCCGGGGCCGAGGCCGGGGCGGGTGGGGCCGGCTCGGGCGGGCGGGCGCGGGTGGGCTCTCCCGCCGCGGCCCCTTCCCCTTCCCCTTCCCGGGCTGTTTGTTTACGTCTCGCCCGTGGCCACGCGCGGCTCGGCCCCTCCAGCACCCCGGCCGCGGCGCCGGCTCCGCGTCCTCTCTGGCTTCGAGGAGAGTTGGGCGCGGGCTGGATTGGACCGCAGCCGGCTCCTCCGGGCCGAGTTCTCCCCTCCTCCCGGTGACCAGCCGCCCTCGGGAGCTCCCTTCCAGCTTGGCTGGCGGCATGCACCGAGCCGCACGTTTGGCCGGCCTCGGAGGACCGGGGAGGCTGCAGGAGCCAGGAGGCAAGGTGCCGCTCTTGCAGGTTTCTCAAGGAAACTAAAATTGGAGCTCTGCAGTTACCGGCCTGGGCGACCTTAGTGTTATCGAAGGAGAAATGTGAAACCTAAGAGGTTACCGTTTACTCCTGAGCAGCCTGAAGTGGGACCAAATGAGAGGAAGTCTGGCGTTAGTGCTGGCCTTCCAGTCTTACCCTTCGCAACTGTTATTGAACAAAGTCTTTAAACATTGGTAACCAGAGTACAAAGTTTTGATTGTTAAATTTTGGTTGCAATACCTGTTGCTGGTAGGGTAACTTTTTAGAAGAGTAAGATTTGCTATAAAGTTGGATTCAGAGTAAAATTTGAGTCCTGAAACTGCATTTGAAGAAGATATCATGTGTCTTCCAGAATGCCTGCATACTTATTGCAGTTTGGAAACTTGCAAGTACAACTAGGCCAAATGTCAAGTCTCACTCAAACTTGGTAAGACAGCAGAGAGCCCAGTTGTACTATACTAGTAGGAAAAAATGAAAACGTCAAATTTTGCAACGGGCAACAGTACCACACTGGCTTTAAAGGTTTTAATACTGTTAAAAATATTCACCTTCAATCAGTAATGCAGATCACACCAAAAAACACCCAATAAGTGTATGTAGAATTGCAATATTAAATGGAAAGAAATTTAATTGACTTTTAGAGGAAGAGAAATCTCAGTTTTGATCTTTTCCACTGGAAAGTAAATGGCTTGCCATGCTCACCTGACTTTCTTTAAAGATTTTCTTAGTGTTTTTCCTTTGAAAAATGAAAGTGCAGTCTAGATAATACTACACTGAAACATCCAGTAATTCAAGAGACAGTAGGAAGCAGGTTCTAAAGGGATATTTAAAATATGACTTTTGAATAGAAATAGACAGTTGTTTTCTATTTCTGAGCAAAGACTGACTTTGGGTATCCAAGTTTAAAAGGGTCTCAAAGTCACTGATGTAAAAATTTTTTTTCATGTCTGTTTTTTAAAAAATGTAAAGTCTAGCCGGGCGTGGTGGTGCACGCTTGTAATCCCAGCATTCGGGAGGCTGAGACCG
>PVLC010020239.1:0-29475 GCA_004027655.1 Graphiurus murinus | reverse complement strand
TGTGTGTGTGTGTGTGTCTGTGTATTTTCTTATCCATTCATTTGTCAATGAACTTTCAGGTCTTCTACTTCTTGATTATTATGAATAATACAATGAACAAATGAACCTAGATGAGCATATATCTCTCCATGATTGTTTTCAACTATTTTCAATATATACCTAGAATTGGAATTTCTGGATCATATGCTAATTCTATTTCTAACCTTTTGAGGAACCTCTCTTCTCTTCTCCATAGTGCTTGAACCATTTTATATTCCCAGAAATGGTGCATAATTTTTCTACATGCTTTCCAATATTTATTTTCTATTTATTTTTTTCTTGCCCCAAATAGTTATCATCCTAATCAGTTTTAGGTGGTATCCTGTTGTGGTATTGATGTGCATTTGCCTAGTGATTTGTATGTTTAGAGTCTTTTCAGATGCTTTTTGAACATTTGTATGTCTTTTTTGTGGAAATGCTTATTCATATCCTTTTTCCATTTCTAACTGGATTATTTTGGTTTTGAGCTATAGAAATTCTTTATTTTTGGATCAGATGGATGGTTTGCAAATATTATGTAGCTTGTATTTCACTCTTCTGGTTGTTTCTTTTGCTTCACAGAAGTTCTTAGATTGTGTGTATGTGTGTGTGTGTGTGTGTGTTTGTGTGTGTGTGTGTGTGTGTGTGTGTGTGTGTTACTAGGGATTGAACCCAGGGGCATTCTACCTTTGAGCTATACACCTAGTCCTATTTTTTATTCTTTTATTTTGAAACAGGGTCTCACTAAGTTGCAGAGAGCCTCACTAAGTAGCTGAGGCTGGCTGTAAACTGGGATTCTCCTGTCTCAGCCTTCCAAATACTGGGATTGTAAGCATGTACCACCACGCCTGGCAAGTTCTTAGATTTAATGTAGCTCCATTTACCTGTTCTGGCTTTTGTTGCCTGTGCTTTTGGTGTTAATATCTAAGAAATCATTGCCAAATCCAATGTCATGTAGCTTTTCCTTATGCTTTCTTCTAGGAATTTATAATTTCATGTCTTATGTTTAGGTTTCTAATCCATTTTGAGTTAGTTTTTGTATATGATATAAAAGTAATGGTCTAACTTTTTTCCTTTGCATGTGAATATCCAGTTTTCAAGCCATTTGTGTTTGACATAGCTTAAGTAAATTTTCAGTGATTCCTTCCATCCATCCATCCCCATCAGTCCCTAACTTAGCCATCCTTATATCCCTTCAATATGTAATCCTAGGTGCAGCCCACCTCAAACCTCATTTGTTTAAAACTGTATGCCTTTGGAGTGATCTATAATTTGCCAAAATCATAAATAAATTGAATTAGAACTTTTAAAAATTGGTAAAGGAGGTTTTACTTGCATTTTTCTCAATGTTTAGAAACATGTCATATATATGTATGTATATATATATATTCCCCCCCTTCTCACCCCACAAGTAAAAGGTTTTTTCGAGTGTCTGTAACTACCTGTCATTTTAGATCAGTATTTTTTTTCCCTCTGAACATTCTAGTCATATATAAGAACAGGGCAAGAAATTAAAACATGAAATGACTTAATATTAGAAATGTATTGAATGAATGTCATTATGTGGTCTATTTAGAAAGAACCTTTCCAGATGCTTCTGCAGCCACTCTCACCATACACCCTTCCACTGGCTTGTGTTCTAGGATTGGATTATATGAGCCATAAAGGCAGTGGCTATTTTTTCACTTTTTTTTTTTTAACTTACTATATCATGTCTAGTATATATAAGGAACTTAGTAAATGTTTCAGTAGTGAAGAAAAGCAGGAAAGCTGTTCCTTGAATGTTTTAACTTAATGTTCAGCCTTTTCCAGGATTTTAAGGAGGGAAGTATTTGATGGCATTTTAGTGGAAGCTTTTAAATTGATTTAGATTAGTAGTAATTTTGTTTTCTGTTTCTTAAACGATGTAGATAATTTTAACTACCATATGTAAAATTATTATACATGTGTGTGTGCTCATAATATCATCAAGACACATACATATGATTTATAAAATTATTAAATGTACATTTCATTGGTTTTCTTCTGTTTTGATTAGTTGCCAGAGTTATTCAAATTTTCTTTTCCAAATCACTAATGTCATACTTTTTTCATATTCTTTTGTATTCACTCTTCACTGAATTTTTAGGTTTATATATATTTTTCCTTCTGCCTTCTTTGGATTCTCATTTTCTTTTGTTCTTCCTGATTTGTTAAGTTGAATGCTTTTTCATATCTTCTTATATTAAAAGTGAATTTGTAGTTGAGTGTAACTTTGACCTTATTTTAAATTTTGGCATACTAACCAAATGTAATCCCAATACTTGGGAAGCCGAGACAGAAGGATTTCAAGTTCAAGGTCAGCCTGGTAACTTAAAGAGACCCTGTTTCCAAATAAAAAATAAAAAAGCTCTGTGGGTATAGCTCAGTGGTAGATACCTGTGGATTTAATCTCCAGTAACACACACACAAATATGCACACAGACACAGACACAAACACACACACACATATACACGTACACTTGGCATACTACTGTTTTAGTTTTATTATTTAAATATTCTTTATTTATGATTTTATCTGTAATTGTATATGATTTATTAAATTGCATAATCTTTTTGTTTGTATGTATTGTACTAGGGATGGAACCCAGGGGCATCTACCTCTGAGCTATATCTCAACCCCTATTTTATTTTTTATTTGGAAACAGGGTTTTGCTAAGTTGCTGAGACTGACCATAAACCTGTGATCCTCCTGTCTCAGCCTCCCAAGTACTCGGATTACAGGTTTATGCCACCATGCTTGGTTTCATTTGCATAATCTTTAGCACCTTTTGAAAAATATGACCTACTAATATCATGCTTTATTACATATTGCTCAGGAAATTTGACCTAGTCCGTAATTTTAAAAAAATGTTTGATAACTCCACTGTTTACATCACATCCAACAAGAGTCTGGGGCCATGGTGACAAGGGGCACAACCCTCCATGGTCTTCCTATGAGCAAATGCCCTACATCTATCCCCTCTGGAGCAATCAATATGGTAGAAGAGTGGGCTGGGAGAGGGAGGAGAGGAGATGGGGTATACTGAAAAGTGAAATTCATCAAATTGTGTTTTTATGTATGTACAAATATGACACAATGAAACCCCCCCCCATTCTTTATAATTCAGATGCGCCAATAATATAAGAAGAAAAGAAAAATTAAGGAAAATTTTGGAATAAAATGCTTAATAAACAGTTTTTTTTTTTTTTGTTTTTTTTTTTCAGTACTGGGTATTGAACTCAGGGGAATTCTACCTCCAAGTTACACCCCAGCCCTATATTTTTTATTCTTTATTTTGAAACAGGGTCTCACTAAGTTGTGGAATGCCTTACTAAGTAGCGGAGGTTGGCCGCGAACCTGGATCCTCGGGTCTCAGCCTCCCAAATGCTGGGATTACAAGTGTGCACCACCACGCCTGGCCTTAATAAACAGTTTTAAAAAGAAAATTTATATATTTAACACTCAATAGCATATTCCTTTCATTTTAAACAAAATATTTAAGAAATAATGAAAAAGATTGCACAAAGAATGTCCTTTGTAATAGGCATTCTTAAAGTACCAATTTGAATTACATTTATTCTTTTATGTTAAAAACCATTTAAGAAGATTTTACTTATAAAAGTAATTAAATTGGGCAAACAAACTCACATTATGTTCTTATTGTTCTTTAACATTAGAATTCTCTTTATAGGATATATTGTGCTTTTTTTAAAAAAAAGAATTGGAATGCTTTTATCATTTTGATATAACAAAGATATAATATAGAAAGATCTGGTGTATGATGAAAGGCAGTTTTTGACTGAGTACTAGTACCATATTAATTTCAGTTCCTGGGTTTGCATTTGTGTTTAGTTGCCTAGCAATGTCAGGTAATACCTACTTTAACTTTGGAGTAATGTGTAAGGAAAACTAGTTTAGATTACATGAAAATGGTATGTTGAAGTCCTCATGGAAATTGAAATAACAACTAGTAGGGATAATTAAAACATTAAAAAAATAAACACCCAATAACAAATATTTATCACTTTTCTATTATAGTGATTTTGTTTTAGTAACAAAAATAAACATTACTGATCATATAAAACTTGGTTCTTTTGAATACCATTGTTTATATATTGTTTTACTTTGAAGAACTATTCTAGATTTATAGTTGAGATGAATTGTTAAACATTGAAGAACTATTCTAGATTTATAGTTGAGATGAATTGTTAAACATAAGGTATTTAAAACTAGTTTTATAGTTGAGATGAATTATTAGATATGAGATTTAAGACTAGTTTTACATTTCTACATTTTGAAGTAACATAATTAGATCAAACTTGGTAAGTGGTAAAAAACTTTTATTATAAAAAGTTCATAAATATGTTAGATGAATATTTGTTTTAATTGTAATGTTTTAAATAATAAGACATCTGTTAATTTCTTTAGTCACCTCCAGGTTTAAAGAAGAATTTAATGCGTACTTATGAGTCTTGGACCCCTGAGCAAATTAGCAAAAAAAATAATATACATCGAGCTCGTGCTCTTTTTAGTTTTGCATGGTTTCATGCTGCATGTCAAGAAAGAAGAAATTATATTCCACAGGTAACTAAGAACATGTTACTTTCCTCCTCAATCCATTATCAAATATTACTGAATCTACTTCCCAAATAGAATTTGAATCTGTGTGCTGTTCTTGAACTTTTTTTTTTTTTTTTTTTTTTTGGTAGTAGGGATTGGACTCAGGGCATTCTACCTCTCAGTTACCCCCACCCCCCAGCCCTATTTTATTTGTATTTTGAAACAGAGTCTCACTAGGTTAATGAGAGTCTCAGTCCTTGCTAAGACTGTCTTCAAATCTGTGATCTTTCTGTCTCAGCCTCCCAAGTCCTGGGATTACAAGCATGTGCCACCATACCCTGCTTTCTTCACCGTTTTTTCTGTTTCATCTTTCTCACCTACATTACTTTTTGAGCTTGCCTTCTAACTGCTTTTCCTGGTTGTTGATTTTTTCTTGCACTGAGTAGCCAGAATTATCTTTCAAATATGTAAATTTGATTATTCCTTTACTTACATTGGTCAAGTGACTTTCTATTCTACTTGCAGAAAAATTATGCAAATAATGATCCAAAAGGAAAGATGTGCTTATCTCCTTAGTTTTCACTCTGGCATTTCTTCTTACTTCTGCTCTACTCTTCTGTCACATTGGGTTTTCTTAAGGTTTTGAAAAAAAAACTAAAAGGACCTCATGAAAATAGAAGGGAGACCAATAGGGTAGACAAAAGGGGTGTGAAGGGGGAGGAAAGGAGATGGTAGAGAATGACACTGACTAAAGTATGTTATGTGCATGTTCAGATGCACTATAATGAAATCCACTGTTCTGAATAATCATACACCAACAAAAGTTTGTAAATATTGTATAAATTTTACTGTGTATGGTTATATATCCCTTACAGATATTTAATTCCTATATATTTTAAAACTTGGTTTGAATTTCATTTTCATAATATACATAGTATTCTTTTTATAATAAATATGAAAATGCTATTGAACATCTAGTTCTGATCAATCTGAGCCCAACAGTCCCTGGTATATAGCAGGTACTCTATAAATTTGTTTAGTGAAGTTGATTAAAATTGTATTGATTACATGATAATCCTTTTCAAATATCATAATCTTTCAGTGTTCCTCTTATCAATGAATGACCACTATCTATTTGAATATAAGATAAACTTAGAAATCTTTCTTAACAGCTCTCCTTTTATCTTTACTTTCCATTATAATCAAATATAAAAATTCTGTTAATTCTCAAATTTATCTGCTTTTGTCGTTCTATTCTACCCCCCTTCTTCATCAGTGTGACTTCCCTCACCTCTTAGATTAGGTCTGATCTCATTCTTATATATGCCAAATATATTTTTTTCCATCAAATTTATTAGTTTATAGTCACACATGTATTTGAATGATCATCTCCATCTCACTTCTCCCTACATTTTACTGAGAGCTATATGAATGCAGAGACTATTTATGCTTGTGTTTACACATATTCCTAGAGCCACATCTATAATACATATTTAAGAAATATTTTTGAATGATGAATGAATTTGTATTAGTATTCCTAAACACTATCTAAGTCTACAACATTTTAGTTTGAATTTATTTTATTGCATAATTAGTTATAGTTAATGGGAGATCCTTAGAAATTAAAAGTAATATCTCATATTATTATATATATATTGTAGAGCTTTGTGAATATTTTTATTATCAGCATTGTAGCTATTAGTTATATGAATGTTTTATAGATTCAGTATGAATAAATGTATAGAAAATAATGTTATATGCTTCTGAGATGTTTTGTGGGGACGATTTCTGTTTTTCTATAGAGAAAATCTATAGTTCTGAAGCATAAAAATTATAGGACACATACCAATGTATACACAGAAACTAGAATAAAAAATTTATACCAGTTTGTTCTGACTATATATACTTAAAGGCTAATATGACTGTTATATACTTTTCATGCTTTATAGGTTTGTTTTAATTACTGTTTTAGTTATATTGTATTTTGATTTTATTAAACATTCTCAGAAGTTATATTTTTAGTATATATTACACATTTTCTTTAAAATTGTAATGCACTGATGTATACATATATTGTCTTTGAATACTATATTGTTCTTTACTACTTAAATTTGTTTTGACAGGGTTGGACTAAGTTTTATGAGTTTTCTTTATCAGATCTTCGGGCTGGGTACAACATTATTGATAGACTCTTTGATGGTAAGTTCAAACCATGAAAATTTTTATCTCTGGTAGTGATAAGTTTGATTTCCAGTATTATTAACGATATGATTTTTCAGAAGTGGCTTAATTTCCTATCACAAAATTAATTCCTCACTTTTATTTCATTTTTTACATTCTGACTGCCAGGCCTGTGTTATTTTAGGGTTTATTGATTATCTATTTTAGTTGGTTTTGATACAACCTATTAGATTTCTGATTCATCTATAGCTCTCAGGAATCAGAAAGTTAGACCCTGTCTTCTCTTTATGGCCTATAAAATTTCAGGTTTCAACTGAGTTATTCAGATCTCTTTCAAAGGAACTATTAAAATTCAGGACCATAACAACCTAAGGTCAGTACCAAGGATTTGTAGAGCCTTGGTCGAATTAAGTAGGAATAATGAGGGTACAAATAACACATTGAAATAGTGCAACAAATAAAACCATATAATTTGATCCTCTAAGAGAATCTAATTCTGCCTCCTAAGACAGAAACAGTCCAATCCATAAAGTTTACTACACAGAGCTGAAGCAGGGTGAGACTAGAGTTTAGACCAATGCTGGATTAGATAATAGAATAGATTGATAGAAATCTCAAACTTTAAAATGTCACAAACAGAACTGTCAATTCCTATCTCTCCACCCCCTCCCAATCCTGCAACCCACCCCACCTACCCTTTTCTATGTCTGCCCCATTTCAGCAGATGGGAACTCCTCTCATGTACTTTTTCAAGTTCAAGGCCTATGAATCATCCTGGATTTTTCTCCCCTCCTCCTCAAATAACCAGTGTTTTGCCAATTTCTGCTCTGTTTCCAAATCATATTATGATTCTCTTCTTTTCAACTTCATTAAAGCTTTAGTAGTCTAATCCATAACTTCTTACCTTATCTTCTTACTTTTACTTTAGCACCCTTTCAAACATTTTCTATTCCTTTGTTTTGTTGTTTCAATACATTTGTATGACTTGATATTTTCTTGAATATATATTCTTTTATTATGTATTTAATCATTTCTTTCCTAATTTTTTCTCCCTATTCACTATAGTGTAATCTACATTAAAGCAAGGTCTTTGTCTTGTTTACTGTCTACATCCTTGACATTTATAACAGTACCTAGACTTTCATAAGTATTAGAAGTTTTTCCTGTTATTTGTGTTGGCAAAAATATAAGGATGGCACCTAGGATGTGGCCAAGTCCTATTTTAAAGTTTATATTTATGAGGTTAAACATTTTAAAGAAATATATGTCAAAAAGTACTTGTGATATAAGATTACAACTCTGAAATTTCTGCAAACTGAACACGCTCATCTAGCCAGGATTTTAATCAAGAAACAGAGAGCCGGGCGTGGTGGCACACGCTTGTAATATCAGCATTTGGGAGGCTGAGACCAGAGGATCCAGGATCGTGGCCAGCCTCAGCTACCTAGTGAGGCCCTCCGCAACTTAGTGAGACTCGGTTTCAAAATAAAGAATAAAAATAGGGCTGGGGGTATAGCTCAGAGGTAGAATGCCCCTGAATTCAATCCCCAGTACCGCAAAAAAAAAAAAAAAAAAAAAAAACCAGAACAGATAACACTCAATTCAGTGCTGCTTACCAGTCTCTCCAACCCTCTACTCCCTGCTCCTGAGGTAAACAGAGACCTATCTAAATAGATTGTTTTTTACCTTTTCTATAAAGCTGAAATACAGCATGTATGTGTTAGTGACTAGGTTCTTTGAGTTGAACTTATATGTGATACTTATCACATGATTGCATATACTCGTAGTCCATTTATTCTCAAGGCTAAATAGCAAGGTGTTGTGTGATTATATATACTTCTGTTGGTGGACATGTGGGTAGTTTTCAGTTTTGGGTGATTATGAATAATGATGTTATAGCTTTAGAATGTATGGATATATTTCTGGGTGTGTGTGTGTGTGTGTGTATATATATATTCTACTCATATATTCTACTCATATATATATATATGAGTAGAATATATATAGATGAGTAGAATTGCTATATATATATGAGTAGAATTGCTAGGTTGTCTTACATACAGTTTCTCACCATCGTTAGTTAATAACAAATAGTATTCCAAGTCGGTTTTTATTAGACTGATTTAAATTATGAGAATAGTAAACATAAATATACACTTCAATAGAATTTCATAACTAGCCCTAAAAAAAAAAAAAATCGTGGCAGCATCTCCACTACTCTTTTCTACATATAACCCAACATTTTCCTACCTTGTGCAAAAATAACTATTTTTGTGAATTCTATGTGCTGTTGTTTTTAATATTTGATAATTTTGAAGGATATACACTAATGTTTTAGTTTGCATTGAAACTTGGTTATTTTCCAAAATACTTTTGAACATTTGTTAGACTTTTATAATACCCGCTATAAAACAAGTATTGTTAGTACCCTTTTTTTGTTTGTTTTGTTTTGTTTTTTTTTGCGGTACTGGGGATTGAACTCAGGGGCATTCTACCTCCGAGCTACACCCCCAACCCTATTTTTTATTCTTTATTTTGAAACCGAGTCTCACTAAGTTGCAGAGTGCCTCACTAGGTAGCTGAGGCTGGCCGCGAACCCGGATCCTCCGGTCTCAGCCTCCTGAATGCTGGGATTACAAGCGTGCGCCACCACGCCCGGCTTTGTTAGTACCCTTTTACAGAGAAAAAACTAAAGCACAGAGCTTGAATGAGTTAACATTGTGTTTCAAGGTTGTGATGGAATTCTGATTTCTACATATGCAGCACCATTGAATTAAAAAAAAAAAAAAGACAGACTATAAAATGAGTCCACAGAATGGGAGAAAATATTTGCCAGCTATTTTTCTGACAGAAGATTAATATGCAGTATATATAGTGAACTTAAAAAAAAAACCAATAAGTAAATGGGTAAATGAACTGAATGGACACTTCTCACAGGAAGTATGAATGGCCAATAATTATATTTAAAATGTTGAACATCTTTAGCTATCAAGGAAATACAAATCAAAACTCCATTCAGATACCATCTCACCCTGTCAGAATGGCTATGATAAAAAATATGAAAAACAACAAATGCTTCCTAGGATATGGGGTTGCGGGGAAGAACCCTTGTACACTGTAGGAATGTAAATTAGTGCAGCTATTATAGAAGTATCTTGTGATCTAGCTATACTCATTCTTCAGTACGTATCTGAAGAAATTAAACTCAGCATACCACAGAGACACCTATGTACTCTGTGTTTATTGTGGCACAGTTCACAATAGCCAAGTTATGGAATCATTACCTAGGAGTTTGTCAATAGATGAATAGATAAAGAAAATGTGATACATAAATAATCACACACATACATATATACATATAAATAATCAGAGTATTCAGACATAATAGGAAAATGGATAGAACTAGAGTTCATCATGCTAAGCAAAATAAGCTAGACACAAACAACTATTGCATGTTTTCCCTCATAGAATCTAGTGCATGGGGAGAAGGCATGAAAGAAGGAAATTGATTATTAGAAAAGAAGAAAGAGGTTGTGGGGAGAGTAATTGGCAGAAGATATAATCAATGTATATTATTTACATGTTTAAATATGCCACAATGAAACCCACTATTCTGTATAATTAATATGCATTAATAAAAAAAAGAAACAATGATATTGAATCCCATGGTAAAAATCTAATTATATAATCGTATGACTAAAATATTCTGGTATCAAGGTACTCCATATATGTAGAACTTAAAAAAGACAATAAAATTTCTGTTAGGGAAATTGGTACAGAGATTTAATGGCCATGTGACCTAGAACATTTTTTTTAACCTTTAAACTTCAGTTTTCTGATTTATAAATATCTCTTTTTACTCAAGTGTTAAGAGATTTAAATGAGAAAAGCCACATGAAATATTTGACATATAGTATATTTAGTATATTGTGTTAAGCAATTGTTGGCTTGTTCATCATGTTAAACAAAATAAGCTAGACACAAACAACTATTGCGTGTGTTCCCTCGTAGATAGAATCTAGTGTGTGGGGAGAAGAGATGAAAGTTTAAGTTTTCTTCATTTAAGTTTTCATTTTCTTTTGTCTTTAGCAACATAAAATTTGTTTTGGAAATAATATAAGAAATAAGATTTTGTTATAAAATTTCTATAAAATATTTTTATAATGGCCACATCTAATTTATACAATCATATATATTATATATGAATGTCTCTGTGTTCCTTGGTGAACTACTTACCATGACTGGCATATCTATTACTAATGTATCATTTAGTGTGAGTATCAAGATAGAATAAGAAAATTGGCAAGTCTTGGTATAGTCCACTGCTATTTAGTTACTATTGATAGGGAGATATAGAAAGGAAAGTACTTTAATTATTTCTTTACAATATAGTTGCCCTTATCTTTTAGGAGGCAATATAAATCACTTAATTCCCAAAGTATATAGTAACACTAATATCAATTTTTTTGCTTATGTCTGAATTTTGTACTGATAAAATAGAACTAAACTAGTAATACTAACCAAAAAAGAGTTAGTTTAAATATAGTTGTGTTTCCTGTATTTACAAAAAGTCTGAAATTTAATTCATATATTTTAACATTAAGACTGAATTGTGATTACAAGGTTGTCTCTGTTGCAAATGAAATAATATTATATAAAACTTCCATCATATTACATTTCTCTTCTAATGGAATAGAAAATGGATAGTTGACTCTGTAAATCATGACATTTTATACAGTTTTCTTGTTAATTAGATTGTTTTATGAAATTAATGTTTCATTAAATAATATGTAAAATTATTGTTTAGATAAGTTCTTTCAAGGAGTTTCTATTTCAAGTGGGCATTATTATATGGCAGTAAAGGGATGCTCTGAATTCTTAATGCCTCATTTACAGGCCACATCAAGGGACTGTATAATTTTTCTTATTTTGTTGACTCAAATTTCCTAGACTTTAATTTTTCTATCTGTATTAATCCTCTATGTTTGCTCTGAAGATGATGTGAGTTTATAAAGGCAGGATATTTAGAAACTTTTCTTGATTAAAGTATCTTAATAAATATATTAGCTACTATTAATATTTATTACTTAAAGAAATGAGTTATTACATATATTACCATATCCTATAAACATAAGCATAGCCAGTAAATTTAGTTAGCATTTTAGAAGTGAAATTAATAAAATTGTTTTTTAATTATAGGTACCAAAGATGTACAGTGGGAATTTGTACATGGTTTACTTGAAAATGCTATTTATGGAGGACGTATAGATAACTATTTTGACCTTAGAGTTCTTCAGTCATACCTGAAACAGTTTTTTAATTCTTCAGTAATTGATGCATTAAATGAAAAGAACAAGAAAAGCACTTTTCAGTATTCTGTATCTCTGCCAAAATCCTGCAGCATTTTGGTAGGTACAATGAATCATTTTCAATTTCTACCTGTACCATAGATAGTTGAATCACTTCTTACATTGTTAAATATATTATTTATTTTCAAATGAACAAGTAATTATTCACAGTATGGATTATTTATTTTGTCAATACATGGACAGATTCTAATATGTCCTATAAACTTTGGGGTATCTACTGAATATTGACCAATTATAGTGATAATAGGCTTCTGTGTGAAGGGAATAAGTAGCTGAGGAAAACTCAAAGAATGTAGGATTGCTATGAAGAGTGGAAATGGGGGATGTGCTACTTCCTAGTGGGCATGAATGTATTCTGATGTGCTGAAGAATATGAAAGAAGTCAAACATTACTGAACAAATGTATATCTTCAGCTTCTGAAGTGTAAATTTAAATCAAGTCTAAATATATAAAAGGCATCCACTTTATCTGTCTTTCACAGCAACAGTTTTGTTTACATGTATTTATTTTAGTGAACTGTAGCTCTTGCCTTTAGTCATCACATGAAAGCCTCCTAAAATGCAGTCAAATTTTCCAGAAAATAGCTTTAATATAGCCTAAAGATTTTAGTTGTTTACTTTTCCACAAACCTATATTAGGATAAATGTCTAAATATTTTTGTAAATATCATTATAACACATTTCCTCACAAATTAATGATATATATATATACATATATATATATACATGTATATATATTTTTCAATCATGTAGTTCTCTCACTTTCATGTTTTTCTCAACCAAATATTTTTTCAGGAAAATTTTTTTTCATTTCAATAACATAATTGTCAAAAAACAAAAGTTTAAAAGTCACCATCAAAACTGGGTATGGTGGCCCAAGTTTATAATCCCAGTATGCTGAGACAGGAGAATCACAGGTTTACTGTCAGTCCCAACAACTTAGCAAGACCCTAAAAATAAAAAATATAATAGGACTGGGGATGTAGCTCAGAGGTAGAATGCCCTTGGGGTCAGTCCTCAGTAACACACACACACACACACACACACACACACACACACAAATCTACATTCAGTATATTGCTTTTATTGAATATCATATCTATTGTGTTATTGGTGCTCTGGTCTGTTTTGTTTTTCACTATCTTTCATTTACTTATTCACTTAATAGCTTTCACTGAACATCTGTTCAATGATAGTATGGTTTGAAGCATTATGGATACAGTACTGCATCTATGGAATTTATCTTACAGTAGGAGAGCTGTAGAATGAATAAGCAAATAGTATATCACATCGTTGTTTATCCTATATTTTTTCAGATAGTGTACCCCAGCATCTTCCATCTCTATTGTTTAAAGCTTAAATGGAAAATAAAATTCACATAGAAATATGCACATCATAGAAATGCAATGCAGTGAAGTTTTATGCATTGAACACATGAGTATAGCCAGCATATCATCAAGAAGTAGAACATTATCATCTGCACAGAAGCCCTTCTCATTTTTCCTTCTATTTACTTCCTCTCCCACAAAGGGTACATTATACTGACTTCTAACGCCTGGATTTATTTTGCTTATTTTTGTGCTGTTTATGTAGATGATCATATAGTAGATATTCTTTTGTATTCAAATAAGGAAAAAATATTCTGGATATGTGACTGCCAGTTCTTTTGTTGACATGTCACTGTATAGTTCTAAGTAGACAGAAGGCTCCAACCAGTCTAGATGAGAAGACTTAACAGCCCCTTGGAAATGAGCCAAATATATGTATCTATAAGGAGACTCATAGTTTTAAATTTAAAGAGTGATTTTTGAGAAGCACTGTTTAGCTTTCTGAGTTAAAAGGAGGATGACAAAAGCTTCCTGGGATGAGCACATGCAAGTGTGATAGTGTACATGCACACACACATATATACACACATACACCTGAATACATTGTGATTGAACACAATGAAGAAGTTTACAAATGCTGAGCTAAAGGAGAGGACAAATTTTAAAGGACAGCATGTCTTCCCCAAAATATGACATATTTAGGTCCTATAGGTCCTGAGTTCCCTTGAGTCCAATGCTTCCCTTGTACATACTTCAGAGGTAGCTGGTAAGGACGGGTAAAGATAAGTCAGAGGAGGAGTCTTTAAGGTAGATACTATATATGCATCTAAGCTATACTTGCTGTAGGGTAGCAAGTACAGTTCAGATGCACATACAGTACCTACCTTAAAACAACTTGCTTCTTTATCAAAACAAAACTATTCCCATCTTTGAGCTGAAGTACGTAAATCCTCTTGGTCTGCACTCATGACTTATAAAGTCATGAGTGAATAAATGTTCAGATGAATGCTTCCCAGAGCAAGGTTATGCACTGATTAGAGTAATTCCTAGGATGAAATTGTAGAAATATCAATGCATTTCATCACACCTCATTGGCAAACTGAAGACTAACTGGAAATGCTGTGTGATAAAATGATTTACAAAGTAGTACTTGGATAACAGACTTGTGTTTTATAGGTTTCCAGGTTTTCCTAGGTTAAAAAAATTGCTGGAATATTTATCCTAATTTAACATAAGTAGAACTACACTTCACAGGATGAGGCAGGAGAATTGCAGGTTTGAGGCCAAACTGAGCAACTTAGTGAGACCCTTTCTTAATACATTTTAAAAGGGACATGGGGTTATAAGCTCCGTAGTAGAGTGCTCGCCTGTCCATGTGCAAGGCCATGAGTTCAACCTCCAGTACCACAAAATAAATAAAATAAAATAATCTTGTACATAGTAGATGTAGTCACTCAAATATGTTCGGTTTTATCAATTCAAGATCTCTTTGTATGTGGGGAGTTGGGAAAAGGAAAATGTATCAAATAATTGATGCACAAAAAATATTGGCAGAATATTTGCTGTTGATAACTGAGTTAAAATGTAGATGTAAAGTGAGATTTACCTAGACAACAGAACATGAGTAAACTAATAATTTTATGCTTCACAATATCTATTCTTTCTGATATCAGTGGTTGGTAAATTTAGTCTCTAGATAAAAACATTCTATTTCTTTATGTTTAGGATTATCGTGCTATTGTTGAAAAGCTTCCAGAGGATGACAAGCCTAGTTTCTTTGGTTTGCCTGCCAATATTGCTCGCTCATCTCAGCGCATGATCAGTTCTCAGGTAACTTAAGAAAAGATAGACCCTTTAGGAAAATGTGGCTATGAAGTCTGAAGGAGTCAACTTTAAATTTCATTACTAAAGACCCCACAAGCTTTTAGTTAAAATTTTTGTATCATTTAACATAACTTAAAAGTCAAATAGTTTTGTCTCAATATGTTCACTAAGATTAGTAAAATAATATTACACACTATCAATTTTATTCAAAATATGTTATATTCTTCAATATATTTTATTGTGGTTACTTTCTGAAACTGTCCTTTCCACCAAAATATTTGCTTATTTAAATCCTTGTTTTCAGTTTAAAGTTCACCATCTTCATGAAGTATTTGTATTGATCCTTTGGAATTTTTCATTCTATTAAAACATTATTTGCCTTTACTGTATCAACATTGGGACAGGACTCCGAAAGTAATAAAACTAGCCCCTGTTTGAAGGAAGTTAGTTTAGTAGGAGGAGATATATGGATAAAGTATCACTGCAATATAAGTGGTAAAGTAGAAGCACATACTCTATTAAGTATGTATCTTGTGAATTTATGTCTGAGTAAATGTGTGCACTTTTTATTTACAATTGCTAAGGAAAACTTTTACATGAATTAGATTTTTGATGAATGTTTGCACAGACCTTCTGCAATTAAAACAGTTTGAGTACATGAGAAGCACTTCAAAATTGAGCTTAATTAAGGTCTACTGAAGAAATCTTTAAAGCCAAAATTAAATTCTACTTCTCTTAAATTTTAGGTTTTAGATGAAATTCCACCTTTTTATAGCAAAAATAAGAGTTCTAGTTACTATAACTTATTTTTCAAAACAAACATTTTTTTTAAGAAAATGAAAGTTGAACAGAACCAAGCTTGATATTTGAAATTATATTCTGTCATCATTGAAGTCCTAAACTATTATCATTAATGTGTCTTTGTTTACCAAGATGGGGCAGTATCTTCTGTAGGGAATACATATTGATGTTTATCATCTTTAATATAGAAAACACTTCAGCTAGCACTCACTATATAAGAGAGCCCGTTATTTTATGTAATTCTATTAATATTGTTAGTAGCACCGCCATTTTTTTCCATCTCCTTCTCATCCTTCCTTTGTCACAGTATTACTTCTCTGGTGAAAGTTATATGTTGCACCAGTAGAGTCAGCCACTGAGACAAAATGGGGCAGTTTTCATTGGATTAGATAAATTGGAATATTAAGTGTACTTGATGATGGTCATACTTGGAATGAAAGAAGAAAGACAATTGTAACTCAACAATAAGTGAACCTCAGTGATGTAGAAAGCTTAAATAGCATTATTCCTACTCTTGGAATACAGGCAAAACTACAAATTTGTTGCTTAAAAAAATCTATTAGTGAAGAGACTACAAGGCAACAGCTTACTGAAATCTTAGGAGATACACATATCTACGGAGATTTGACAAACACAAGCATTAGTATACCTGGTCAGATATGCCTAGGTACTGGTACGAGTTCAGCTAGAATTAACTAGTCCTATCAGAAGGAAGTTCATGCCTATTTCTAAGCTTCAGAGCTTCCTTATTCTCTCCTGCTTTGCTAAAACAAAACATTGTAAGGCATATGAAAATGCAAGAGAAGGTAATACTCCAAGAGACAAAGCAGTTGACATAGATATGACACAGATGTTGGAATTATCTAACTGGAAATTTAAAATATGATTTGTATGTTAAAGATTTGCATGAAAAAGATGGACAGTATTCATCAGACCAGATGGTTAGTTTTAGCAGAGATGTAAACTCAGGGCAGGGTTAAATGTGTAGTTCCGTGGTAGAGCACTTCCCCAGCATGTGCAAGGCCCTGGGTTTGATTGCAAAAACAAATAAATAAATTAATTAAAATCAAGCTCTAGGTATAAACATAGTAATGGAGATGAGAAATGTATTCAGCAAGACTTACAGCCAAAGAGAGATTAAGATAGAAGAGTTAAAGTGAAAATGAAGATAGAAACTAAATTGAAACATAAGGAGAAAAAAATAGGAGAGAAAAGAGGGCTGGGATTTGTCTTAGTGGTAGAGTGTTTGCCCAATAGGCACAAGACCCTAGGTTTGAAAGACTGAAATACCTTCAAGAAATATTTTTTTCTAGTCACTTATTTTGCCTTCACATTTGTTTGCTTTAACATCCCACAATACAGAGATGCATTTTCCAAGTTTTGGGGTTTTTTTTTGGCATTTTATGATTTATTTTCTCTCCTTCATATTTCCCTTTTAAGAAAGAAGGACACCAAAGGAACAGACAACTTGCAAGTTGATAGGCTTATAATATGTATTCCTTACCTCTTAGATGACTATACAGTTCTTTGGCACCTTAAGATTTTGCATCACAGAGCTACCTATTCTGGTTTATATGGCATATTTCAATTAGATGTTTCTACTAGATTCAAAATGGAAGTATTAAAAGATAGGAGCTAGGAAAATTATGATCAAAGAAGAGAGGGGAGAAAAATAGCTCTTTGTCAGGAAGTTTATAGGACTAAAATATGCAATTGAAAATTGATTTTTTAAAACTAGAACCTATAGAAGACATCTCTTTAGTTTCCAGTGACATAATTGTTATGTTCCTAGAATTTTACCAACTACTACGTTACCTTTCCCACCATTATTACAAACTGAGCCATACCAATCAGATCACTTTACTTAGATCTTTTTTTTAAGTTGTATTTTTATTTTCTTCTATACATAGTTATTTTTATTTTAGAGTATATTTAGTGTCATCATCCTAATCTGTGTTTGTGATGACTTGATGGGGATGATTTTGTTACTTTTTATGCTCCTTGTAATAGACTTTGTCTCATTTAACTCTCAGAATGAATCTGTAATAATAGGTGCTATGATTGAATTTACTTTATATTTGAAAAATTGAGGCCAAAGGGAGTTATTGCTGTTTTCCCCAGATCATATATTTAGTAAGTTACTGAAATAGTAAATGTGTTACTGAATGCTAGTTCATGCATTTATGACATAACTCATAGAGCAAGAGTAAGTTACTGATTTGGGGCTTTCTTGAATTGAGATTCAGTAGCTTTTTTCTATAGAGGTTGTGCTTTTCATCTGGTCTCCACTACAGGGAGGAAGTAAAAATCTCTTCCTAGGCAAAAGTAGTTGTTAAAATATTCTTGTTTTGTATCATTATCACTTATTAACATAGGATCTGAAGTAATATTTTATAATTGTCAACTGTCTATGAAGTCTTATCCTTAAGATAGCTTCAGTGATCCTTTGGGGTATTGAATTTCCTTTATAGTAGACTAAAATTGTTTAGATACATGAAAATGTGTACGAAAATAGGTAAATTGGTATTTAATGAACTGTCCACTTATTCACTATTAGTCGAATATATCATCACATTCTATGGTAAATATTCATTAAAAGACGAAGTGGAACTTGTGTCCATTACTGATCTTAATACTTTGTAGCTGGCTATGTTTAATCCATGGTGATAACTTAGTCTCTTAGGTTCTAGGCTGTATTAAAGAGCAACCATCATAGCTTTTACTGTGCTCAAATAATCAAAATACAGCAGACATACTTGCCATTAGTGCTTATGGAGATCAGGGAGTTACTAGAATTTTGAATTTACTCTGCTGAGAATAAAGTAGTAGCATTTAAAAAAATATATAGGTACCAATGCCAATCTCAATATCATATATGGAGAAGGGGAAGGAGGTGGAGGGAGCCAGGGGGAAGATCACCAAGTACTGTATGAATGTATGTCACAATCACTCTGAACTAAATTATGATGTGAGACTACAATGCACCAATAAAGCATATAAAAATTATAGTTGTAAAGCAAGTGAAAATAACAGCATGAAGGATAAAGTAAGATCAAAATATTTATCAAATTTTGGAAGTTTAAAATCCCAACCAGAATTTGGACATTAAGTATATAAACCGAACAAAAATCACAGCTTTAAATATAATGATATGAAACTTTAAAGCCGGAGCGAACCAGTCAAAGGAACAAGGTTTTCTAGTTGGTTATTCTAAAAGCTCTTGTGTTCAATAACTGTATGCTCTTATCTGCACCAGTAACACCCAGCTGCTACACTTCTTTAGGGAATCACATCGTTCAAGATCTTGGCAGGAAATCCATAACTTTAAACTAAATAATTCTGTTGCTTTGTATTTCTCTTTCTTAGATTTGTCTCCATGCCATTGTAAAAGCAATACTCAAATCTCTTTAGTGGCTTTTTATTTCTGTCTCTCTTTTTAAATTGTTAATCTGCAACTGCAAGTATAGATTATTTAAAGTAATTTTAAATTCTCAGAACGAGCTTTCCAAGTAAGTCAAACTTTGGGTAATATTCCTCAATATAGTGATATTGGTCACTTATATCTGAATTATTTGAGAAGTTTATTTAAAAAGTAGGTTACTAGGTTCTGTCCCACATCTGTACAACTAGACTATTTGGTAATGAAGCTTTGGAATCTGTATTTTTCCAGTATAGCTTTTTGGGTGATTGTTAAATACCCTCAGTTTTGAGAGCATACTGTAACACACGTTACAAATAATCTTTTCAAAACTTATAGAGATATTGAGATCCTAAGTCTTTACAGTAAACAGTAGGCCCAGTAGTATAGCTCAGGTTTCCTGAATTATTAAATTCATAATATGACAGCCTCTTTTCATGAATCAGTTCTTTAAAACTATTTTCTCAAATGAGTACTTTAAACCTAAGAATTTTCCAGAATTTAATAACTTAGTCTTGTTCTTCCATTTAAAACAAACAAAAATGTTTTGCTTGTTGTCACTTGGGTCTATGAAAGAAATGTCATATTATTGAATACCTTATTTAAAACTTTACACTTCAACATTTTAAGCTGTGATTTATGGATTTAATAAATTCAGGGAAATGATAAAGTACAATTCTTAGAATAGTATTGAGCAAAACGATTTCCCCTTTCCTTAATAATCAATAAATCTTTGGAGAAATATGAGAGTTTTCATGGTCACTATGAAAATTTGTTGCAAATATACTTTTTACTTTTGTGCAGCTAGTCAGTATCCTTTGCAATTTTGAATCCATTTTTATATATGCACATAACTCTTTCCATAGAGATTTTAGATATAGGAAAATGAAGGTTGGCCTCTGGACAAAGACTTACTTATGGTCTTAGATCAATTCACCTCTGTCCAGGAAATAAGATGGGCATTTTCATATTCTATACCTGATAAAAGAAATAGTCTTTTTGTTTTTTCTCTATTCATTTTCTATCTAACTCAGAATATAAGTATTCATTGCAGAAGTCTATAGGCTACTCCATGCTTAGGCCTTCTGTTTTCTCATTGCCTTTGTCTTCTGATCTTCTCCTGACAACCACAATGACACAGGCTCCTTGAACTTTTACCTAAGATTCTTTACACTTTCCCTAGCTTTCTCCTGGGCATTGATACCTACCGGGTTTAGTATATTACTCCCTTTCTGTCATTGAATTTACGTAGCAGCAGAACTTTTTTAAGCATTTACATAAACTAGTACGCCACCCCCCCCCACAACTCTTAGTATTGCTTTATTTTTTGATAAGACTAATTGATATCTTTATGTATTTGTGTGTGTGTGTGTGTGTGTATGTGTGTGTTACTGAGGATTGCAGTCAGGGATATTCTACCTCTGAGCTATACCCCCAGCCCTATTTTATTTTTTATTTTGAACCAGGGTCTTACTAAGTTGCTGAGGCTGGCCTTGAACGTGTGTTCCTCTTGTCTCAGCCTCCCAAGTACTGGCATAACAGACATGTACCACCACACCTGGATTTCTTTTTCTCTGTCTTTTACACACTTATTCCTTAATGTATATTGTTTTGGTTATTTTTGAACTTTACAAAAGAGTATACTACATGTGATACTCTAGACCTTACTTTTTTCCTCCAACTTTGTTTTTCAACGATGCATTCATATTGTTCTGGTTGTAGTTTCATTCTTTATGCTTACTGTGTAATATTTATTATATAAATATGACACAATGTGTGTACCATGTCCCCACTGGTGTGCCTTAGGGTTATTCCAGGGGTTTCTTTTGGCTATTAAAACAGTGGTTGTGCTGGACGTGGTGGCTTGTAATTCCAATACTTGGGAAGCTGAGACTGGAGGATTTGAGTTTGCAGCCAGACTCAGCTGCTTAGTGAGGCTCTCCGCAACTTAGTGAGACCCTGTTTCAAAATAAAGAATAAAAAATTGAGCTGGAGGTGTAGCTAGGAGGTAGAATGCCCCTAAGTTGAATCCCCAATACCACACACACACAAAAAAAAAACAATGTTTGTATGAATATTTGTGGATATAGTTCCTGTGCAAGTTCTCTAGAGTATACACTTAAGACTATAAGTATTGCATCAAATTGTTTTTAGTAACCAAAACAATTACTCTTGTACCAGAAATATATAATATTCCACACCCTCTTAGTTCCATTCTACTTGGTATTTTGGGATGCCCTCATTTTTGCCAATCTAGTAGGCTAAAATATTATCTTATGGCCCTAATTAACATTTTTTTTACTAATTATATTAAACATCCTTCTATATGTTTATGGATCATTCTTGCTTTTTCATTTGGAAAGATCGCAATGATTCAGGTGTGGCTTATGCACAGTGAGGAAAAAGAAGAGTGAGGGCATAGGTTGCAAGCTAGCTCTGGTAGAGTTGGTAGATAATGGTGAGCTTTTTGAGCCATAGAAATACCTAGTTCACTTTGGCAGTGTATGTCTTATAGAGAACAGAAAACTGGGGACTAATACTTAAAGCAAAAAGACACGTTAGAAAGCAGTTGCAATAAGCTAATGCTATTGCTCAAAAATGGTAGCAGATTTTTGGAGGCAATTGTTATTGATCAAATCTATGACTAGCTGTAGGTCTAAGAAAGTTTTATATGTTTTTCTACAAGAGCAACATATTTTTCTTCATGTGTTAGCTCCCTGTTTTATCTGTAAGCATCAAGTTCTAGAACTTTATTATTTATTTATAGACTCAATACCAATTTCATAATAAAATTCTTAAAATGTGTTATATTTATTCTTAAAATGTAACGATTTTTCTTTTGCCAAAGGTTTGAGGAATAATTGCTAGTATAATAATTTTAGCAACATTGCATTCACTAGCTGTTATAAACCCAGCAGCTGTGATTACTCATTGAGCAGCTGCAGTTATCCTGATTCAAATGGTCTTTCATCAGTTGTTAGAGAAGTCACAAGTTCCTGGCAAATTTGTTTAAGTCAGGAAGCGTAAGTTACAGATTTCTCTCAGGTTTTCTTATATTTCAATATATTAACCAATATTTCAGGAGCATATTTATTACTACTTTGACAATAATATGATCAGTAATAAGCAATATGTCTACTTTTATACCTGAAATAATGATTTCTGTCTTCTAGGAGAATCTGAGTTCAAATATTTTTCACATTGGGAGTTCAAAGACATTTCATGACAAAAATCAACTAGATTAGAAGACATTCTCAGTCTACTTATTTTTATAACTTATGCAATATTTATTTTTAAATATATATGTGGCAATAATTTATTAATGTTGTCAAATTGATTTTTAAATATATAGGTTATAATTTGTAAGAAATTAAAAATACTCTATTTGAAAATAGAAATTAAAAGGAGGGAATTAAAAGTCAGGTGTGGTGGTACATGTCTATACTTCCAGTACTTGGTAGGCTGAGGCAGAAGGATCATAGATTCAGGTTAATCTCAGCAATTTATCTAGACATTAAGCCCTCAGCAACTTAGTGAGACACTGTTTCAAAATAAAAAATAAAATAGGGCTGGAGGTGTGGCTCTGAGGTAGAATGCCCTGGGTTAAATCCCCCTAGTAGCACACACCCCCAAAAAATTAATGTACTTATTTTACTTTCTTTTGTAAATTATAGTTCATGGTAATGAAAGAATTGATGAATGAAAGCTCTATTTATTGAATAATTCTAGATAATATACATGGAAGGAATGATAAAATTTAAAAAATCACTTTTAGAAACTTATAAAATAATGGTCACAACTATTGTCAAAGTTCGAACCCATTAGATGTAAGACTTATGGGAAATTTGTAGGAGATGGATAAATTGTCACCACTCACATAGTGATCCATCTGCATCACTAAAGGAAGCATTTAGACTCTGTGCCTCTTGATATGATGCAATATAAAGTATAGTTTACAGAAGCTTTTTTTTTTTTAAGTGAACCTGAACTTAATGGAGCTTTTGAACTTCCCATTAATAGGAAACAAAGGGGTAAATTAAAAAATTAAATGACACCACATTATCCAATTTGGAGACACTTTCCATAATAACTGATTCAGTTCAACCAACAGGTTAATGGCATACAAAAAAAGGAGGGCAGAGGGACCGTTCTATATTAGAAAGATTTCATTAATCCAATGAAAGCAAATTTAGAGACAAACAGAAACTTACATATGAACTGGATATTAAGTTTGTTGGGAGAAATAATAGCCTTATGGTTATGGCTTTGGGGCTTGTTTTTTTATTTTTTATTTTTCTGTTTTTGTTTTTTGTCTGGAGTTATTTAAAAACATTCAAGAAATAATAAGCAAAAATACAAAATAGAGAGGGATGAGACAAGTGCTGAAACATGTTGAGAGTTGTTGGATTGGGATGATTGGTATATTTTTGTCTTTGAAATATTCCTAATAAAGTCTAATTTTGTATAGATTTGAGTATGTTCATTGTAAAATTGCATTTCTAAAGGTGAAAACTGTGAGGGTGGGTATTTATATGTATCTTTTTTACCTTATCACCCAGTTAAATGTAGACAGCTTTCAGTGGTCCTCCAAAAGAGTCAGTGGAGGCCACGTGTCCCTGACACTCTAGGTGTTGAAAATGGCAGGAATTCAGTTCCTGAGCCCTCTCATAACTGGAATACAGGCCCGGAAGCTACACCCCCAACCCTATTTGGGAACAGTGCCTTGCTATGTTGAGGGCCTCACTAAATTGCCGAGGCTGGCTTTGAACCTGTAATCCTCCTGTCCCAGCCTCCCAAGTACTGGGATTATAAGTGTGTACCACCAGGCCCGGCTTTCATGTTCCTTTTTTTATAATTCTACTTTTTCTATTTTGGAAATTTTTATACTATAATTCTTTGTTTCACAAAGGTTATTCTAAATATTCATATACCTTTCTTCCTAATAGAAAGGTATTAATTGGTGTACTATAATCATACATCTTTGTTAGGTACAAGCTGATAAAGGCATATATGCACGTGTTTCTCATTTAACCCCTTCCCCAATTCCCACCCCGCTCCCTTGCCCTTCCTCCTTCTCAAGTTCAGTTTAGTGATTGACTTTGAAACATTTGTGAAAGTACATCATGTGCATTCGGGTATTAGAGTGTCTCCCCCTCCCTACCCTCCGTCCATCACCATCAGTTAAGTCAACTTCTTTGCTTATCTAGGGTTTTTCCTTTTTCATCTGGAGTCCCTTTTATGCCCCATCTTCTCCCTAGCATCCTCATATTAGGGAGAACATATGCTTTTTTACTCTTTGTGATTGACTAATCTCACTTCACATAATGTTTTCCAGTTGTATCCATTTCCCTGCAAATAACATGATTTTGTTCTTCTTTATGACTGAGTAAAATTCCATTGTGTACATATCCCATAGTTTTGTAATCCATTCATCTGTTGATGGACATCTTGGCTGTTTCCATAGTTTGGTGATTGTGAATTGTGCAGCTATAAACATAGATACACATGTGTCGGTCTGCTAGTTTGGTTTCCATTCTTTTGGGTAGATACCCAGAAGTGGTATTGCTGGATCATATGGTAGGTTCATTTCCATTCTTCTGAGGATCCTCCATTCTGTTTCCCAAAGTGGTTGCACTAATTTGCAATCCCACCAGCAATGTATTAGGGTTCCCACTTCTCCACACCCTCGTCAGCATTTGTTGTTGTCCTTGTTTTTTATGATTGCCATTCTGACAATATGATGATTTAGAATGGTCACTTCATTCCAACTTTTCAGTATTTTATTTCTGTAGTATGTTGGGATGAAGCTTTGTTTAGATTTATAAACTTATTATTTCTTTTACAGACCAATCATTTGTACCCATTAGACTTTTTTTCTGATAATTTTATCATTACCTAATGTACATGCTTTAGTGAAAATTTGTTTACAGTATACTCTCAATTTTGTCTCAAAATATCCTTATTTCATTTTTTCTCAAAAAATATTTTTTGCTGAACCTCTAACAATTTTATGTTGACAATCTTTTTTCTCAACATGTTTTGTTTTAAAAATGGCCTCTGCCAGCCGGGCGTGGTGGCGCATGCTTGTAATCCCAGCATTGGGGAGGCTGAGACTGGAGGATCCGGGTTCGCAGCCAGCCTCAGCTAATAGTGAGGCACTCGAAACTTAGTGAGACTCGGTTTCAAAATAAAGAATAAGAAATAGGGCTGGGGGTATAGCTCGGGGGTAGAATGCCCCTGAGTTCAACCCCCAGTACCGCAAAAAAAAAAAAAAAAAAAAAAAAAAAAATGGCCTCTGCCTCATTTTATCAACTCTTAAAAATTCTGATTAGTTATATATTAAGCCTTCTTATTCCCCATTCTTAAAAAAATCAAATATATGATTTTATCTACTTGAATTTTTCTTTAATAGTTTGTGTTAATTTCCTTGGTACTTTGTTATAAATTTTAAGTATTTTTTCCTGATGATGATGCTGTTTAATTATTGAAATGTTCTTTATCATAAAAATGTTCTCTAGATAAATTCTCTGTTAAAAAAAAAAATGTAGGCGGGCGTGGTGGCGCACACTTGTAATCCCAGCATTTGGGAGGCTGAGACCGGAGGATCCGGGTTCGCGGCCAGCCTCAGCTACCTAGTGAGGCACTCTGCAACTTAGTGAGACCCGGTTTCAAAATAAAGAATAAAAAATAGGGCTGGGGGTATAGCTCAGAGGTAGAATGCCCCTGAGATCAATCCCCAGTACCACACACACACACACACACACACAAATATATATATATATATGTTACATAATTTCTTTGGTGATATGTGCTTTTTTTTAAAATCTGTAAATCTGGAGTGAGTATTTATATTCCGTCTCATCCAGAAATGATTTTCCATAGATGACTAACAAATATGTAAATAATCAGGGTAAAATCAGTTGAGGAAATAAAAAAAGAAAATTAGGATGTGAAAACAAAATAATGAAGGAAACAGTTTATGCCAAAAGAAGATAAAACAAACAAAAATCTTGTCATCTGAGGTTCTATAAAGTTGGTAGTATTACATAAAAATTATTCTATGTACATCATAATATTCAAAGGAAAATATAATTGTGTTACATCATTTAGTGTCTATAGTAGTCAGCTTTGTGTTACTTCAAGAAAATACCCAGGGCAGCTAACTTTATAAAGTGAAATGGCTTATTTAAGTCATCATTTTGGAGGTTCAAATTCCAAGACTGGGTGGAAGGAAGCATTCCCTATTGTTTTAGACTCTGATTAGGGTAGTGGATTGTGGTACATCATGACAGAAGCATATGTATAAGCAAGTGGTCACATCTGAAACAGAAACGGAGAGAGAAAGTGTATGGGACCAAGCTTGCTTCTTTTATAGACATTATCTTGTGAACACTCAATGGATTGCACAAGAACTATCATGGAGTCTCAGGAGAACTATCTCATGCTCTGCTGACCTAAGGATTTCCTACTAAGTCCAACCTCCTTAAAGGTTCTACCACCTGTCAACACCACACTCTAGGGACCAAACCTTAAATCACAATGGACCCTGAGGAACACTGAAATCACACCCAAACCAGAGCAATGTCTTTACAGTGAAAAATATTAGTTCCTCAGGAGAATCACAGTTATTCTTAAATTACTAAAATGTCTCTCATTGGTCTTTGAAATGAGGACAGTGGAACAGGAATGAAAGAATCTTCCTTAGCTTCCCTATACTTATAAATCCTCAGTTCATGCAAGTGATATTACACACAGTGGTAAGTATGGATAGAACACAGAACAACTGATGTAAATATACTATTAATAGAATGATATTTCATTGCATTTGATGCTATCTTAAGGTGATATTATAAAAAAAATTTTAACTGGTTTAAAACAAAATAAATAGACATTTTATTTATGCTTTATAAAAGTAAGTATGTCAGCTTTAAGGGAGAACAAAATTATGTCATTTGCAGGGAAATAAATAGAACTAGAGAATATTATGCTGAGATCATCCAGTCAGTTGCTCAAAGTCATGGGCCATATGTTTTTCTCTTAAGTGGAAGCTAGAGAGAAAATAGGAAACAAAAGAGACTTTAGATAAATTAGAGTAATCAAAGGGGACTTGGGGAAGGAGGTGGGGAGGGAAAAAGGGTTGCTGAAGAGGAAACAGTTGAAATAATGCTATGTCCATATATGAAGGTATCACTACCACTCTCACTAATATGTATAGGAAAGGTAAGTAACCAGGTGGAATCAGGAGGGAAACGAACCAAATGCATTATGAATATATGTGTATATCACTTTTAAACTCACTGTGATATATAGTTACAATGCACCAATAAAGAATAAAAAAATGAGTATGTCAGATTTTGAGGAAGCTAAAGATAGTCTATTATTACAACCATGTCCTTATTGATAAGGATATTTTGTCATATATTTGAACTCCTTTTTATTATCCTGTGTTCATTAAAAATTATAGTGTTTTTAGAGAATGTAAACCTCACATATTTTTCTAGGACAGAAAATACTCTTTTTTGTGGCTGCTATACACTTTATTTATAAAGTAGTTTAACATCATGTCTAAAAATATTTGTACTTTTTTCCTTTACACTTTTCTTTGTCTTATTGTTCTCTGCCATGTTTGACAGATTTAAAACACAAATAAGTGATAGCAAACGCTAACAGAGTTAAAATAGCACGCCTTCTGACTACCAACTAGTGATGTTTTGTAGTCTAGCAAAGCTGATAAATTAGGTGCTGTTGTATAGTTCAGCTAGAGCAAATGAAAATAATTTATCAGAAAAACAACAAAAATCAAACACTGAATCACCATAGTTTTTTAAGACTGGAAAATCAATCATAAGCTCCAAGAGTAACTTGAATTTAAAAACATGATTGCGGATGTTTAGCAGTTAAGTAATACATTTATCCTGCAAGATTTATAGCCCTTATTATATTACAATTTTTACTAATATGAGAATTTAGCAAATATGAAATATAGCCCAATATGCTATAAAGAAGAAAAAAATAAATTACATCTCTCAAAGATTAAAATGGAAAAGTAGTCAACATGCTGCAAATGTTAAGTTTAAAATACTGCCTTAGGAAAACATATTACTTGTTTTTGCTTTAGTTTTTTGCATTCATTTCATTTATTAAGTTAGGTAAGTAATGAAATAGTATAATTTTAAGATTTAGTTGAAATATAAGAAAAATGAGATAATATAATTTTAAAACTTAGTTGAAATGTAAAAAAAAAGTAATAAGTAGATACCTCATTAATTTTAGATATATACATCACACTCTCACTGATCCAATATTTAGGATATTTGGTAATATTCTGTATTATTTTTAGCAAATGATTAAGGAGGTTAATTAATGTTCTTCAATGGGATCCATTAAACACTATTTTAGAAAAAAATGTAAGTGAATTGATTTGCGTAAGAATAATAGTAAAGAAGCTTATAACAGGGAAGTTATAGAAGGGAAAGTCCTAAAAAGGGAATAATTATTTTCCTTGCTTTATTTTAGTTAGTTGACTGATACTTCTTTTGTGTGGATGAGAAACATTGAAATGACAACTTAAAATTATTATGGGACATTAAAACTTAGATTTATGAATAATACTTTACCAACCAGTAATTACTTAAAATTGGCTTACCATTTTTTTCACAGTGTTTATCATGCTATTTACTATCTTTCCTGTCATTTTACATTTTTAAAGAAACTATCTTTGTCAGCATTTTGAAATTATGAAATTTAAATCAACCAAGTGAAGAATATTATGGATTTCAAAAATGAACAAATAGACACTAAGAGGTTATTAATGATGGGTAATGAGAGCTTTCTGCATAAAAAAGCAGCTTTTCAAATAAGAGTCATTACTATATATAATTTTATGATTGTTTCCCAAAAGAATTTTATATTCTTTTTTAAAAGTGCTTAAATAAATTCAGTAAAATATGAAGC
>PVLC010020238.1:0-29513 GCA_004027655.1 Graphiurus murinus | reverse complement strand
AATTTTACTCAGCCATAAAGAAGAACAAAATCATGTTATTTGCAAGGAAATGGATGGAACTGGAAAACATTATGTTAAGTGAGATTAGTCAGTCACAAAAAGTTAAAAATCGAATGCTCTCCCTAATATGTGGAAGCTAGGGAGAAAATGGGACATAAGAGGGACTCCAGATGAAGAAGGAGAATCCTTAGGTGAACAAGGAATTTGACTTAACGGAAGGTGATGGGGGGAGGAGGGACACCCTAATGATCATGATGTACCTTCATGAACTCATCTAAGTCAATCACTAAACTGACCTTGAGAAGGAGGGAGGAAGAAGGAGTGGGGCAGGAATTGGGGAAGGGTTAAATGAGAAATGTGTGCATGGATGCCTTTACCTATACTAGTTTGTACCCAACAAAGATGTGTGATTACAATGCACTAAATAAGGGAAAGATGAAAAAAAAAAAAGAGGATTTGTTAAAGTTACACCAGGAGATTTTTGTTCTACATATTGGGGAGCCCATTTCTATTAAAGTTGCAGAAACAGCTAAGACATTTGTAGATAGGCTTCAATCCCTGGTGCCTACCTGGCCCTCGTTTACCTCCTTGTTGAGAGGAGTTATCGAATTAGCAGCAATAGTCATTCTAGGCTTATGCATTCGACCACTTGTTGTAAGACTTGTGATCAATGCCTATGTTAGTATACGAGCAGATTTCCATGGAATAAAAATGCAAGCACTGCCTCACACAGGGCCTGGTAGTCAATGATGGGTTCGATTTTCTCAGGGCAATATTAACCTAAGACAGGGCTGGTTGAATGACGCATGGAGACCCCATGACGGGTAAGACAGGCACAGTCCTTCGTGCATTTTAAAATAAAAATGGGGGAGTTGTGGGAGCCCAGCTGGGCCCTTTCCCCCCTGGCAGTTGCTATCTGCATATATGAGTAATTATATTGACTCTTCTGCTATGGCTACACTGGTGTCCTGAAGTCTGGAGATTGCTCCTAGGATGCGTAGATGAAATACCCTCCTACTTCTTAGAAAGTAAATATATGACCCTAAAGGATTATGGCTTTATGACTCTAGAAAGTTTGCTTTACCAGGCTATGTTAAGAATGTGGGCTATATGTGTAAAACGAAGAAGTGGTGCTATTTGTGATCTGACAATGATTGATTTGTCATAAATGTCTATGTAACCCTGTTGTACTCAAGAAATGTATAAAAAAATCCATGCTGAAAAAAAAAAAACTGAACCTGCCAACATAAAATTACAGAGATTGCTAGGACAATTCAGAACTTTAATAGTAGAAATGATACAAGATTTTCAAGAAGAATTCAGAGAAAGCCTGAAAGAAATGAAGGATCAAATAAACAAAGAATCTGATACCCTGAACAGAAACATAAAAACAAGCTCTAAAGGAAGTGAAGGATGAAATAACTAAATTAAGGCATCAATACAAACCATCAACAGTTGACTAGACCACATGGATAGATCTCACTCTTAGAAGATGACCACTCCAAAAATGAACACGCATAGTATATAACTTAGAAAAGACAATTCGACAGCATGAGTTGAACACTGAAGAGATCTGGGCCAAAAGACAAAATATGAGAATAATATGAATGGAAGAGGGGATACAGAAGCCAGATGTGGTGACAAATGCTTCTAATCCAAGTACTTGGGAGGCTAAGACAGAAGGATCACAGGTTTGAAGTCAGTCTTGGCAACTTAGCCAGGCCCTCTGCAACGTAGTGAGACCTTGTTTCCAAATAAGAAATAAAATCTGGCTGGGGTGTAACTCAGAGGTAGAATGCCCCTGGGTTCAATCAAGAAAATTATATACCATGACCAAGTCGGGTTTATCCGACTTGGATGGTTCAAAATACAAAAAACTCATTAAATGAGGCCCTCCACAACTTGGTGAGACCCTATTTCAAAATAAAGAATAAAATAAGGCTGGGTATGTAGCTTGGAGGTAGAATGCCCCTGGGTTCAATCCCCAGTACTGAAACAAAGCAAAACAAAATCAATCAATCAATCAACCAACAAAAAACATAACCTTAGATGAATGAAGATAATCTAACTGAGAGACATGGGAGTGGGGAATGGGGAAACACCTCAATGGACATGATGTACATACACAAACTCATCAAAGTCAATCACTATGCTGAACATGGGAAGGAGGGGAGAGGGAGGGAATAGGGTGGGAATAGGGGGAGGGCTAAATAATGCTGTGTGCATGTATGCCTCTACCACCCTGAACTTCATCAGGTTGTATGATTACAATGCACCAATAAAACAAACCTCCAAGCTCTACACCCAACCCTATTTTATTTTTTGTTTAGAAATAGGGTCTCACTAGGTCGTTGAGACCCTGTTTCAAAACAAAAAGGGCTAGGGGTGCAACTCAGAGGTAGCATGCCCCTGGGTTCAATACCTAGTACCAAAAAAAAAAAAAAAGTGGTGTGGTTTTAGTGGATTACCAGCTTTACATTTATAGAAAAATTAAAGGGAAATTCTTCCTCAAAGAAATAAAGTTAGCATATGAAGTATAAGTTCAGACATTCAAGAAGTATCTTAGCCGGGTGTGGTGGCACACACTTGTAATTCCAGCATTTGGGAGGCTGAGACCGAAGGATCCGGGTTCGAGGTCAGCCTCAGCTACCTAGTGAGGCACTCCACAACTTTGTGAGACCCTGTTTCAAAATAAAGAATAAAAAATAGGGCTGGGGGTGGAGCTTGGAGGTAGAATGCCCCTGAGTTCAATCCCCAGTACCACAAAAAAAGAAGTATCTTGATGCCGGGCGTGGTGGTACATGCTTGTAATCCTAGTACTTGGGATGCTGAGACTGGAGGATCGCAGGTTCAGGACTGGCCTCAGCTACTTAGTGAGGCCCTCAGCAACTTAGTGAGACTCTGTTTCAAAATAAATAGGGCCAGAAGTAGAATGCCCCTGGGTTCAATCCCTAGTGCCATAAACAAACAAACAAACAAATGAACAAGTAAACAGAAGTACCTTGAGCAGGGTGTGGTAGCGCACACCTGTGATCCTAGTACTTGGGAGGCTGAGACAAGAAAATCGCAGGAGCCGGGCGTGGTGGTGCACACTTGTAATCCCAGCATTCAGGAGGCTGAGACCAGAGGATCTGGGTTTGCGGCCAGCCTCAGCTACCTAGTGAGGCACTCCGCAACTTAGTGAGACTCGGTTTCAAAATAAAGAATAAAAAATAGGGCTGGGGGTGTAGCCCTGAGTTTAATCCCCAGTACCGCAAAAAAAAAAAAAAAGAAAAGAAAATCGCAGGTTCGTGGAGGCCAGTCTCAGCAATTTAGCAAGGCCATCAGCAATGTAGTGAAACACTGTTTCTAAATAAAAAATAAAGAAGGTCTGGGAGTATAGCCCCCTGGAGGTAGAATGCCCTTGGGTTCAATCCCCAGTACCACACACACACACACACACACACACACACACACACACACAATGAAACAGATTTAATTATGTTCTCTTATTACAAAAGTAATATGTGCTAATTATAGAGAATCTAGACAAGCAAAAAGGGAGCATTGACGTCACTCATGATTCTACAACGTGGACCATCTACTGCTAAGACTTTCCTGTTGTATCAGCTCCTTTGTACATATCTACTACACAAACATATGGTCACAGGTGTGTTTACCTTTGGGATTTTATCTTTATTTTTCTATGTTTGTTTTAAAACATTTTTAATTATGCAAGTGATACATGAGTACATTTTCATAAAGTACTTTAATTCAATATAGAATTACATAAAATAAAATGTGAAAGACCCCAGAAGCAATTCATAGAAAAGAACTTCGTATTTATCTTTGCATTTTCTTTTTCTTTTTTTTTTTTTTTCTGTACTGGGGATTGAACTCAGGGGCATTCTACCTCTGAGCTACACCCCCAGCCCTATTTTTTTTTTATTCTTTATTTTGAAACCGGGTCTCGTTAAGTTGTGGAGTGCCTCACTATGTACCTGAGGCTGGCCTTGAACCCGGATCCTCCGGTCTCAGCCTCCCGAATGCTGGGATTACAAGCATGCACCACCACGCCCGGCTTGCACTTTCTTTTCTAAGCACTTAGATATCTATATAACACACTATTAAAACAGAGAACTAGCCAGGCATGGTGGTGCACGCTTGTAATCCCAGTACTTGGGAGGCTGAGACAGGAGGATTCGGGTTCTCGGACAGCCTCAGCTACTTAGTGAGGCCCTCCGCAACTTACTGAGACCCTGTTTCAAAATAAAGAATAAAAAGTAGGACTGGGAGTGTAGCTCGGAAGTAGAATGTCCTGAGTTCAATTCCCAGTACTACACACACACACAAAAAAAAAAAAAAAAGGAAAAGAAAAACAACAACAATAAAAAGAGACATACCATCATAACATACGTGTGTGTGTGTGTGTGTGTGTGTGTGTGTGTGTGTGTGTGTGTTGCTGAGGATTGAACCCAGAATCATTCTACCTCTGAGCTAAACCCTCAGCCCTTTTATTATTATTGTTGTATGTACACATGTATTTATTTATTTATTTATTTTGGCAGTACTGGGGATTGACCTCAGGGCCTTCGACCTCCAAGCTACACCCCTAGCACTATTTTTTATTCTTTTTTTTTTTTTTTTTACAAAGGGTCTCACTAAGTTTCAGAGGGCATCACTAAGTAGCTGAGGCTGGCTCTGAACCTGCGATCCTCCTGTCTCAACCTCCCAAGTACTGGAATTACAAGTGTGCGCCACTATGCCCAGGTCCTTTTATTATATTTTTTAATTTTTGAAACAGGGTCTCGCTAAGTTGCTGAGACTGGCTTCAAACCGTGATTCCTCTGTCTCAGCCTCCCAAGTACTGGGATTATAGGTGTGTGTCACTGCTCCATGATCATACTATATTTTTTAGTAATTATTTTTGCTAAATATTCTATCATGAACATAATATCATGTCAATAATTATAATTTACATTATCATTTTTGGTACTGGGGATTGAACTCAGCACTACATTTTGCCTCCAAGCTATACCCCCAGCACTAATTATTAATCATTTTATTATTATTAAGTTTTATTTATTTACTATTTTATTATTTATTATTAATTAACTATTAATTTTTTTTGTACTGGGAAATGAATTCAGGGCCATTCTACCATTGAGCTACATTCCCAGGCCTTTTTATTTTCCAGTTTGAAACAAGGTCTTGCTAAGTTGCTGAGAGTCTAAGTTGCTGAGGCTGGCTTCGAACCTGTAATCCTCCTGTCTCAGCTTGCCAAGTACTAGGATTACACGTGCCCACCACCGTGCCTGGGTTACATTATCATTTTTATATTTATTCATTTTTTAACAGTACTGGGGATTGAACTCAGGGGCATTCTACTCTGAGATATATCCCCAGTCCTATTTTTTATTTTTATTTATTTATTTTTTTTGGTACTGGGGATTGAACTCAGGGGCATTCTACCTCTGAGCTATACCCCCAGCCCTATTTTTTTTTTTTTTTTTTTTTTGGTACTGGGGATTGAACTCAGGGGCATTCTACCTCCGAGCTATACCCCCAAGCCCTATTTTTTATTCTTTATTTTGAGACTGAGTCTCACTAAGTTGTCGAGTGTCTCACTAGGTAGCTGAGGTTGGCCGCGAACCCGGGTCCTCCGGTCTCAGCCTCCCGAATGCTGGGATTACAAGCGTGCGCCACCACGCCCAGCTTCAGCCCTATTTTTTATTCTTTATTTTGAAGCAGGGTCTCACTAAGTTGTGGAGTGCCTCACTAGGTAGCTGAGGCTGGCCGCGAACCTGGATCCTCCAGTCTCAGCCTTCCAAATGCTGAGATTACAAGCATGCACCACCACGCCCAGCTACATTATCATTTTTAAAAGCCTCACGATGTCTTATTGTGTGAATGCGCTGTGATTTACTTAAGTACCATCTTATTGTTGAACGTTTAGGTTGTTTCCAACTCTCTCCTATTGCAAATAGTGCTTTAATAAACATCCTCCTGTGTATACCATTGTACCCATTGGTGATTATTTTCATGGAATGCATTCTCTGGGGTGGAATTGTGGGATCAAACAGCATGAACATTTGAAGTCCAATTGGCCCCCACAAAGGATCTATCAATCTGCCCACCTCCTGGAGTATGAGAGTGCTCATTTTCTGCAGTCCTTTCCCATGCTGGGTATTTTCAATCTGTTTAATCTTTGCCAATATGTGGGCACAATGATAGGTCATTGCTGCTTTAATTAGCACTTAAAATCGTTCCTGAGTTTTTTCCATTTATTTAGCAAATATAATTCAGAGTGTGTGCCAAACACTATATTTGGCAGCGGACATATAGTGGGGAACCAAAATGGCCATGGATGTTGATCTTGTGAGGCTTGCCATCTAATGAAAGAGACAGACACGAGTGAAAAGACACCATTAATGAAGGTAAAACTACAACTGTCATAGGACTGTGAAAGAAAAGTCAAAAGAACACATAAGCCAGGTGTGGTGGCACACGCCTGTCATCTCACTACTTGGGAGGCTGAGACAAGAGGATCGCAGTTCAAGCAAGTAATGAGACTCTCATCAACCTAGCAAGACCCTGTTTCAAAATAAAAATATAAAATAGGACTGGGAGTACAGCCCAGAGGAAGAAGGCTCCTGGGTTCTACCCCCAGTAGAACAAAACCCCAGGGAAGGTATAAATAGGGGTACCTAGGTCATCAACGAAAGCTTTCCTAAGAAAATAAGTGATGATTAAGCTGATAACCAAAGGGAATGTTGGCCTCACTAGGAAAAACAGGGAAGGAAGCATTCCAGTAGAGGGAACAGTATGTGCAAAGACCCTGTGGTTGGATGGAGCATGGTGGGACACTTGAAAGCAGTGAGGTGTCCTCAGAGCACAGAGAAATGTAGGCAGGGGCCAGGACACTGAAAACTGGTTTAGTGGGTTAAGGATTTTAGTCTTTCTCCTAAGTGCCAAAGGAAATTGTTGAAGGCTTTAAAGCAGGGGATGTCTCCATCAGATATGCAGTATGAAAAGATCACAGTGACTCCAGTGTAGAGAACAGATTGGGAGGGAACATCAGTGGATGCAGGGAGACTGTCCAAGAGGGCAGTTGTGGAGATAAGAAATGATAGGGGCTTGGACTAGTGTGCTGACCGATACATTAATATAGACTTTGGTAGTATCAGGACACATGCTATGGAACCAGGAGTCAAGCCAATAATTAATTTTTACCAAGTCTGGACCTATCTCCATTCCACATCTCTCTTCAATTCAGAACATGAATCCTGTTTCACCTCAGGCTTTCCTTGCCTGCCTGGACCATGCACAAATCACTTCTCTGGCCTCTGTTGTTGCATCCTCCAGTTTCTTTTCTTTTCTTTTTTGTTTTTCGGTACTGGGGATTGAACCCCAGGGGCATTCGATCTACGAGATACACACCCAGACCTATTTCATTTTATTTTTTATTTTTGTGGTTCTAGGGATTGAGCCCTGGGGCATTCTATGAGATACACACCCAGTCCTATTTTTTAATTTTTATTTTGAAACAGGGTCTCACTAGGTTGATAAGAATATCACTACTTGCTGAGGCTGTCCTCAAACCTGTGATCCTCCTGTCTCAGCCTCCTAAGTACTGGGATTACAAGCATGTGCCACCACGCCCAGCTCCTGTATTATTTCTTATTTGGAAACAGGGTCTAAGTTGCCCAGGCGATACTTGAGTCTGCGATCTCCTGTCTCAGCCTCCCAAGTACTGGAATTACAGGTGTGTGCCACCATGCCTGACTGATTTTGTTGATCTTGTATCTTGTAACCTTGCTGAACTTATTTATTAGTTTTAATAGTTTTGAGTGAATTTCTAAGGATTAGGAGTTTTATGTATGAGATTATGTTACCTGCAAATAGAGAGAGTTTTACTGCTGTATTTTTATTGTGGCAGTACCAGGGATTGAATGGAGGGTTTCATACATACTAGGTAAGTGCTCTACCACTGAGCTACATCTGCAACCCCTAGTTTAACCTTTCTAATCAGTATGCAATTTATTTCATTGTATTGATAAATTGTCTTCACTATTACTTCCAGTATAATGTTGAATACAAGAGTGGACATCCTTGTCTCGTTCATGATTTAATGGGGAAAGAATTCAATCTCTTATTATAATCTGTGGATTTTTAAAAAAAATAGATGCTCTTTGTCAGGATGAGAACATTATCTTCTATTCCTAGTTTATTGAATGTTATTTTTCTAATCAGGAAGATGTGTTGAATTTGTAAAATGTTTTTTCTGCATTTATTAAAATGATAGTTTTGCTGGGTGTGGTGTCACATGCCTGTAATCCCAGTACTTGGAAGGCTGAGACAGGAGGATTGCAGGTCCAAGGCCAACCTCATCAACTTAGTGAGACCCCATTTCAAATAAAAAATAAAAAGGTCTGGGAGTGTAACTTGGAGGTAGAATGCCCCTGGTTCAATCCCCAGTACCTCCTATCCCCCAAATAGGGCTGTGGTGTAGCTCAGAGATAGAATGTGTCTGGGTTCTCTAGTACCACAAATGAAAAAATACTTTTTTCTCAGTAGTAGCAATTTGTGTGTATGTGAGTGTGTGTGTCGAGGGGGGTATTGGGGATTGAACCCAAGTGTTCTACCTCTTTTTTTTTTTTTTTTTTTTTTTTTTTTGCGGTACTAGAGATTGAACTCAGGGGCATTCTACCTCCGAGCTATACCCCCAGCCCTATTTTTTATTCTTTATTTTGAGACCGAGTCTCACTAAGTTTTGGAGTGCCTCACTAGGTAGCTGAGGCTGGCCGCGAACCCGGATCCTCCGGTCTCAGCCTCCCGAATGCTGGGATTACAAGCGTGCGCCACCACGCCCGGCTCTACCTCTTTTTTTTTTTTTTGCAGTACTGGGGATTGAACCCAGGGGCATTCTACCTCCGAGCTACACCCCCAGCCTATTTTTTATTCTTTATATTGAGACAGGGTCTCACTAAGTTGCAGAGGGCCTCGCTAAGTAGCTGGGGCTGGCTGTGAACCCGGATCCTCTAGTCTCAGCCTCCCAAGTACTGGGATTACAAGCGTACACCACCACGCCTGCCTCCAGGTATTCTACCTCTGAATTGTATCCCCAGCCCTATTTTATTTTATTTTATTTTTTTGCAGTACCAGGGATTCAACCCAGGGGCATTCTACCTCCAAGCTACATCCTCAGCCCTATTTTTTAGTCTTTATTTTGAAACAGGGTCTCATTAAGTTATGGAGGGCCTCATTAAGTAGCTGGGGCTGGCCACAAACCTGAATCCTCCAGTCTCAGCCTCCCAAGTACTGGGATTACAAGCGTGTGCCACCACACTCGGCTCCTATTTTATTGGGAAATAGTGTCTTGCTATGTTGCAGAGGGCTTTACTAAGTTGCCGAGGCTGTCTTCAAACCTGTGACCCTCCTGTCTCAGCCTCCCAAGTACTGGGATTACAGGCATGTACCACCACATCCAGTGGTACTGGGGATTGCCAGGCAAGCACTCGGCCACTGAGCTATATTTCCAGCCCTCATTTATTTTTATTTATTTATTTATTTATTTATTTATTTATTTATTTTTTGCAGTGCTGGGGATTGAACACAGGGGCATTCTACCTCTGAGCTACACCCCAGCCCTATTTTTTTAATTCTTTATTTTGAAACAGGGTCTTACTAAGTTGCAGAGGGCCTCACTAAGTAGCTGAGACTGGTCCTGAACCCAGATCCTCCGGTCTCAGCCTCCCAAGTACTGGGATTACAAGCGTGTGCCACCATGCCCAGCTCCTCGTTTATTTTTAAATAACTATATTAATATGGTGTTGATCACATTATTAATTTTCAGGTACTAAAGCAACCTTACATACCTGGGATAAATTCTACCTTGTCACAGAGGTTACTCTCCTCCTCTTTCCTCTCCTCCTCCTCCTCCTCCTCCTCTTCTTCTGTTACTTTGGATTGAACCCAGGGGCACTCTTCCTCTGAGCTATACTCCTAGCCCTTTTTATTTTTATTTTGAAACAAGGTCTTGCTAAGTTGCTGAGGTGGGCACATTAGTCCTTTTCATATGTTACCATATTTAGCTTGCTAGTTTTTGTTGAGAATTTTTACATTTACATTCATGATAAATGTTGTTTTTCTTATTATATCTTTGTTTGGTTTGGGAATCAAATAATTACAGTGGTATATTACATTGGTTAGCTTTCATGTGCTGAGCCACCCTTCTGCTTCAGGAATAAACCTCACACAGCCAGGATGTACCCTCCTTTTAACATGCTGTTGGACTCAGTTGCTAGGACACTATTTTATTGAAGATGTTTGCATCAAAATCCACAAGGAACATTTGTCTGGACTTGTATTATCGTTGTCTGACTTGTATAATGCTGGCCTCCCAGAATGAGTTTGGAAGTATTCCCTCCTTTTATATTTTTTGAAATAATTTGAGAAATATTGGTGTTAATTCGTTTTAAATGTTTGGTGTAATTCACTAGTGCTGCCATATGGTCTCGGGCTTTTCTTTGTTAGAAGTTACTGAATTACTGACTCAAGATCTTGACTTGTTATACATATCTTTGGATTTCCTATTTCTTCTTGAGTAAATTTCTGTACTTTGTGCCTTTTTAGAAAAATTTCAGCTGGGCGTGGTGGTGCACACTTGTAATCCCAGTACTTGGGAGGCTGAGACAGGAGGATTGTAGGTTCTCGGCCAGCCTCAGCTACTTAGTGAGGCCCTCCGCAACTCAGTGAGACCCTGTTTCAAAATAAAAGAATAAAAAAAAGGACTGGGGGTTTAGTTTGGAGGTAGAATGCCCCTGGGTTCAATTCCCTGTATGACAAAAATAAATAAATAAAATTAAAAAAAATAAAATAGAATCAGGCAGGGGATGTAGCTTGGAGGTAGAATGCCTCTGAGTTCAATCCCCGGTACCAAACCAAAAAAAAAAAAAAAAAAGAGAGAGAGAGTTTTCCATTTCACCAAAGCTATCTAATTTGTTGACATAAAGTTGTTTATAATATACTGTTTATAGAATTTCCCCCACCTCTTTTTTTTTTTTTTTTGTACTGGGGATGGAACCCAGAGACATTCTACCTCCAAGCTCTCCAAGCTACACCCAAGCCAAATTTTATTTCTTATTTTGAAACAGGGTCTCACTAGGTTGCTCAACCCCGCTAAGCTGCCGAGGTTGGCTTTGAACTTGCGAACCTCCTGTCTCAGCCTCCCAAGTCCTAGGATTATAGGTGTGTACCACCATGTCCTACTATAATCCCTTTTATTTTTTTAAAGTTGGTAGTAATTTCTCCTATTTATTTTTTATTTGTTTATTTATTTTTTGGTGTACTAGGGATTGAACCCAGGGTATCTCTGAGCAATGCCTTCAGCCCTACTTTATTTATTTATTTATTTATTGCGATACTAGGGATGGAACCTAGGGGCATTCTACCTCCGAGCTATACCCCCAGTCCTATTTTTTATTCTTTATTTTGAAACAGGGTCTCACTAAGTTGTAGAGGGCCTCACAAGTTAGAATGCCCTAAGTACTCTAAGTTCTATTCTTTAGTCAAATTAGACCACTGGAAACCTGAATATGAGGCCACCTTTGCAGAATCACCTTCCCGAGGTTTTACTTCTAATGCTAGACCCTTCAACTTTTTTCAAGGGTCACTACAATAAAGAATCATGCACCAGGCATGGTGATGCACACCAGTAATCCCAGTTCTTGGGAGGCTGACACAGGAGGTTGCAGGTTCGAGGAAAGCCTCAACAACTTAGCAAGGCCCTGTTTCAAGATAAAAAAAAAAATAAAAAAGGGCTGGGGGTGTAGTTCAAAAGTAGAACACCTCTGGGTTTAATCCCCAGTATTAAAAAAAATGATACGAATGTTAAAAATATATCTCTGTGTTAGCCAGGCATGGTGGTATATGCTTGTAATTCTAGTACTTGGGAGGCTGAGAAAGGAGGATCACAGGTTCAAGGACAGCCTCAGCAACTTAGTCCCTCTGCAGCTTAAGTAAGACCCTGTTTCAAAATAAAGGAATAAAATAGGGCTGGGGGTGTAGCTAAGAGGTAGAATGCCCCTAAGTTCCATCTCCAGTATCACACACACAAAATCTTTGTGTGCACCTAACAATAACTCCCCAAAAGGATAGAATAAATAGTTGGATGTGGTGGCATATGCCTCTAATCTTAGTATTTGGGAGACTGAGACAGAAGAATTGCAGATTTGAGGCCAGCCTCAGCAATTTAGCAAGACTATTTCAAAATAAAAAATAAAAGGTCTGGAGTATAGCTTGCAGGTAGAACTCCTCTGGGTACAACTCACAGTACCAAAAAGAAAGAAACTGGAAAAAGAAAAGTAAAAGGAATCCAAACCATCTAAGGAAGGATTAATAAAGATTAGGACAGGAGCCAGGTATTGTGGTGCACGCTTATAATCCCAATACTTGAGAGGCTGAGACAAGAGGATCGCAGATCCAAGGCCAGCCTCGGCAACTTGGTGAGCCTCTCTACAACTTAGTGAGATCTTGTTTCAAAATAAAGAATACAAAATAGGGCTGGGGGTATAGCTCAGATGTAGAATGCTGCTGGGTTCAATCCCCAGTATCACACACAAAACAAAAGATTAGAATAGAAATTATTAAAATAGAAAACAGAGAGATATCAGAGAAAATCAATGAAACTAAAGGTTGATTCTTTGAAAAAAATCAATAGGACCGACAAACATTTAGCTAAGCTGACCAAGAAAGAAGAGCAATCAGGCTGGGGGGTGCAGGGCCTGTAATATCCAGTACTTGAGAGGCAGAGGCAGGAGGACCACAGGTTTGAAGCCACCTATAGCAACTTAATGAGGCCCTCAGCAATTTAGTGAAACCTGTTTCAAAATTTTAAAAAAGGCTAGAGGTGTAGCGCTCTGGGGTAGAATACCCCTGGGTTCAATCTCCAGTAACACACACACACACACACACACACACACACACACACACACACACTTAAACACACAAAGAGAGAAAGAGAAATCAGTCAAATTACTAAAATCAAAATTGAAATAGGAGCCCAGTATCAAGATCTTGACTTATTATACATATCTTTGGATTTTCTATTTCTTTTTTTTTAAATTAATTAATTTATTTTTTCAGCACGGATTTTTTTATACATTTCTTGAGTACAACAGGGTTACATAGACATTTATGACATATCAATCATTGTCAGATCACAAATAGCACCACTTCTTCGTTTTACACGTATAGCCCACATTCTTAACATAGCCTGGTAAAGCATACTTTCTAGAGTCTTAAAACTATACTCCTTTAGCCGGGCGTGGTGGTGCGCGCTTGTAATCCCAGCATTCGGGAGGCTAAGACCAGAGGATCCGGGTTCGCGGCCAGCCTCAGCTACCTAGTGAGGCACTCCACAACTTAGTGAGACTTGGTTTCAAAATAAAGAATAAAAAATAGGGCTGGGGGTATAGCTCGGAGGTAGAATGCCCCTGAGTTCAATACCCGGTATCGAAAACAAACAAACAAACAAAAAAAACATACTCCTTTAGGGTCTTATATTTACCTTTTTTTTTTTTTTTTTTTTTTTTCGGTACTGGGGATTGAACTCAGGGGCATTCTACCTCCGAGCTATACCCCCAGCCCTATTTTTTATTCTTTATTTTGAAACCGAGTCTCACTAAGTTGCAGAGTGCCTCACTAGGTAGCTGAGGCTGGCGGCGAACCCAGATCCTCTGGTCTCATCCTCCCAAATGCTGGGATTACAAGCGTGCGCCACCACGCCCGGCTCACCATTTTTATTCTTTCTTTATTTCTTTCTTTTCTTTTTTTGTGGTGCTGGGGATTGAACCCAGGGGCATTCGACCTCCAAGCTACACCTCCAGTCCTATTTTTTATTCTTTATTTTGAAACAGGGTCTCACTAAGTTGCAGAGGGCCTCACTAAGTAGCTGAGGCTGGCGGAGAACCGTGGTCCTCCTGTCTGGGCTTCCCAAGTAACAGGATTACAAGCATGCACCACCATGCCTGGCTCAGAGAAACAGATTTAAACAATGCTTTCAAGTCAAGAGAAATTGGGGATCCCATCTGCCATGCCTCCTGATGCAATGAAGTTTGCAAGTCTGATTTATCATGCTGTGTGATGGGGAGAGTACTGACGGTTATGAATCATCTCTGCACTCCCACCTTAACCATGGCCAGTTTATGAGCTATTTGGAAGAGATTGATACCAAGTCTGAAGATAGACTGGCTGCCATCTCCAATCAAGGACTTTTTGGGATGATAGAGTCCCTAAACTGGGGGCAGTCACACAAGCCTTTACTCCTAATACTAGAGAGGTTGAGACAGGAGCATGGCAGGTTTGAGGACAGCCTCAGCAACTTACCCAGAGCTTGTTTAAAAAAATAAACAAATAAGCCGGGCGTGGTGGCGCACGCTTGTAATCCCAGCATTCCGGAGGATCCGGGTTCGCAGCCAGCCTCAGCTACCTAGTGAGGCATTCCGCAACTTAGTGAGACTCTGTTTCAAAATAAAGAATAAAAAATAGGGCTGGGGGTGTAGCTCGGAGGTAGAATGCCCCTGAGTTCAATTCCCAGTACCGCAAATAAACAAACAAACAAACAAACAAACAAATAAAAAGGGCTGGAGTGTAGCTCAGAGGTAGAGTGCCCTTGGGGTTCAATCCCAAGTTACCAAAAAAGAGTCCCCAAATCCAATTGGTTAGATCTCCAATGATTTCACAAGGTTATATTTTTTTCTGGAATGGGACAACACATCTGAACACATAGAACACAACACCATACGGGACAAAAGCACAGTTGATTTATTCAATGAAATGCAGATGCTAGCTGGACACATGGATGGAGCAGATGGTGACTGGGAACCTCTTGTTTTCCATTGCTGAGCTGCCTTGAGTTCAGTGTATTCATAGAGATTGAAGAACGCTGTACTATATTAAGTGGACAATAAGTCACCATTGCACGAGGATTCCCTTCCCTGGATGTAGAGGAAGGATTAGGCAACAGGCCCAGCAACAGAGCAGAGTCTTTCACCTTAGGCTAAAAAGAACTGAACATGCAGAGCTAAGAACCTCCAAGCCATAAGGACCAGAGCAAAGATAGCACGTTCAGTGTCTCCAGGCTTGGCAGAGGCCAGGCACTGCTAATTGTCCTGTCTTTCATGGGGTAGCAGAGGGTTGAGCTGAGTGTAAGGTACAGTGCTGGAATGGTCAAAAGGGGTTCCTAAGTTTTCTCTCTCTCTCTCTCTCTCTCTCTCTCTCTCTCTCTCTCTCTCTCTCTCTCTCTCTCTCTCTGTATTACTGGGGACTGAACCCAAAGGCATTCTATTCCTGAGCTATACCCCAGCCCACTTATTTGTTTATTGGTTTTCATTCTAAAACAGGGCCTTGCTAAGCTCCTGAGAGTCTCACTAAATTGCTGAGGCTGGCCTCGAACCTGTGATCCTCTTATCTCAGTCTCTTTAGTACTGGGATTACAGGAATGCGCCACCAAGACCAGTGGTGTTTTCTTTTAATATTTCTGCTTTATTGAGATATAATTCACTTGCTACATAACTCACCTTGCTCATAGTTTTAAAACAAAATTTTGTGGTAGTAGGTTTTAAAAATGGATTTTTTGAGAAGCCACAAAAATAAAAACAAAAACCTCATGAAACCCAAAGTAACTGGGCATGGCAATTTACTCTGGGCAGAAGGGTGCATGCACACTGGGCAGCAGTTTGCTGCGCTTCTTATCCCCCTAATGCATAGGCCACTGTGCTATCCTTCATTGGCTGGAGTAAGATTTCACAATTTAATCCAGTTGGCTGGTTTTCTCTGGGTAGATCTTTTAATTTAATTTAATTATTTTTGGTAGTACTGGGGATTGAACCCAGGGGCATTCTATCTCTGAGCTATCAGCCCTATTTTTAATTCTTTATTTTGAAACAAAATCTCACTAAGTTGTGGAGGGCCTCACTAAGTCACTGAGGCTGGCTGTGAACCTGTGATCCTCCTGTCTAAGCCTCCCAAGTACTGGGATTACAAGTGTGCGCCATTATACCTGGCCCCTGGGCAGATTTTACAAAAGGAGAAACATGAAACTAGTACATCCTGGAGTGGAATATAGAGACACGTGTACAAAATGGAGACCTAAGCTACAGTTAGAAAATGGAAGCCTGCCAGTTTCTATGTGATCTTGTAACTTCAATAGATAATATTGTTTTCCTTTCTTACATAGGGATGGAACCCAGGGAGTGTGCTACCACTGAGCTTCACTCCCAGCCCTTTTTATTTTTTTTTAAATTTTGAGACAGGTTGTCACTAAATTTCCCAGGCTGGCTTTGAACTTGTGATCTTTTTGCCTCAGACTCTGGAATCCCTGGAATTAGAGAGATGCACCACCATGCCTGACATATTCATAGGTTTTGATGAGTAGAAACAATCCTTCATTTTCATAACAAAAATAAAATATAATTTTAAAGATATTTTTATGATTTTCTTAGGAGTGCAAACATTTTATTTATTTCTATCCTGCCTAGTATGAAATTATGAATCTCTGTGTATGTATGTCAGCATTCTGTTCAGTTAACTGGATCGACTAAGTGGTACACCACCCCTAGAGGTGTGTGTGTGTGTGTGTGTGTGTGTGTGTGTGTGTGTGTGTGTGACTAGGAATTGAACCCAGGGACATTCTACCTCTGAGCTACACCCCCAGCCCTTTTTAATTTTTTTATTTTGAAACAGGGTCTCACTAAGTTGCTGAGGGTCTTGCTAAATTGTTGAGGCTGGCCTTGAACCTGTGATCCTACTGTCTCAGCCTCCTGAGTATTAGGATTACAGGTGTGTGTGAGCTCATCTTAATGACAGTGGTGACTGCAAAGTTAGTACCTCACTGAGGTGTCCTCACTATCTCTTTCCATTTCTGTGCCTTCTTATTTGTAGCCTTTTTTTTTTTTTTTTTACGGTACTGGGGATTGAGCCCAGGGGCTTTCTACCCCCAACCTATACCCCCAGTCCTATTTTTTATTCTTTATTTTGAAACAGGGTCTCCCTGACTAAACAGCTGAGGCTGGCTGCAAACCTGGATCCTCCTGTCTCAGCCTCCCAAGAATTGGGATTACAAGTGTGCACCACCACACTTGGCTATTATTTGTAGCCTTCTTACAGTTCTTGTGACTCATGTTTGGAGGACTGCAGGATCACTGGGTAGAGACCTTATTTCTCTAGATTCTGTACCCTATCTATGGGCTATTGACTAATGTCCCTCAACTTATAGAACTTGCTGTGTTTTTAATCTTTTTTTTTCCTTGTGAAATATAGCCTGTACCCCGAAGAGTTCCTAAAGTATAAGGGTAGAGCAGAATTGATATTTACAAATTGAGCACCCATGTAACTTTCATCAAGTGTAGAACATTGGTACTTATTGCGTATACTGCACCTTAGGTACTGCTTTATAATAGATTTGTATTTAACTTTTTGCTCATATATGGAAACCATATTTTATATTTCCCTTTTTGCAGTCCTGGGGATTGAACCAAAGGTAGTTACAGAGGGCCTTCTAAGTTGCTGAGACTGGCCTAGAACCTGATTCTCCTGTCTCAGTCTCCTAAGTACTGGGATTAGAAGTGTATGCCATCATGTCTGGCTTTTTTTCTTTCTTTCTTTTTCTTTTTTTTTTTTTGGTACTGGGGATTGAACCCAGGGGAATTCTACCTTTGAGATACACCCCCAGCCCTTATTTTAATTTTTTATAATATATATTTATTTATTTATTTATTTATTTATTTATTTATTTTTTGTGATACTGGGGATTGAACTCAGCGGCATTCTACCTCCGAGCTACACCCCCAGTCCTATTTTTTTTTTATTTTGAAACCAAGTCTCACTAAGTTGCGGAGTGCCTCACTAGGTAGCTGAGGCTGGCCGCGAACCCGGATCCTCCGGTCTCAGCCTCCCGAATGCTGGGATTACAAGCGTGCGCCACCACGCCCGGCTTATAATATATATTTATATATATTTAAAATATATATTTATATATTTATAAATTTTTAAATAATATATATATTGTGTGTGTGGTATTGAGGATTGAACCCAGGGGCAGCCTACCTCCGAGCTACACCCCCAGCACTATATTTTATTCTTCATTTTTGAGTCTCACTAAGTAGTGGAGGGCCTCACTAAGTAGCTGAGGCTGTCAGCGAACCTGTGGTTCTCCTGTCTCAGCCTCCCAAGTATTGGCATTACAAGCGTGTGCCATCACACCCAGCCTTATTTTTTACTTTTTTTTTTTTTTTTTTGCGGTACTGGGGATTGAACTCAGGGGCATTCTACCTCCGAGCTATACCCCCAGCCCTATTTTTTATTCTTTATTTTGAAACCGAGTCTCACTAAGTTGCGGAGTGCCTCACTAGGTAGCTGAGGCTGGCCGCGAACCCGAATCCTCCGGTCTCAGCCTCCTGAATGCTGGGATTACAAGCGTGCGCCACCACGCCCGGCTTATTTTTTACTTTGAAACAGAGTCTTGCTAGGTTTCTGATGGTCTCGCTAAGTTGCTGAGGCTGTCCTTGAACCTGTGACCCTCCTGTCTCAGTCTCCCAAGTACTGGGATTACAGGTGTGTGCCATGGTGCTCAGCTTCATACCTTATATTTACACACACACACACACACACACATATAGAAACTACACTGTGCTTGAGATCCTGGTCGGGTGTGGTGGAGGAAGCCTGTGATCCCAGTACTTGGGAGGCTGAGACAGGAAGATCACAGGTTCACGACCAGCCTCAGCAAGTAGTGAGACTATCATCAACCTAGCGAGACCCTGTTTCAAAATAAAAATAAAAAGTAGGGTTGGGGGTGTAGCTCGAAGGTTAGAATGCCCCTGAATTCAAACCCCAATACCACACACACACACACACACACACTCAAACAAACAAACAAACACCTGAGGTCGGGCATGGTGGCCCACGTTTGTAATCCTAGTACTTGGGAGGCTGAGAAAGGAGGATTGCAGGTTCAAGGACAGCCTCAGCAAATAGTGAGGCTCTCATTAACCTAGTGAGACTGTTTCCAAATACAAAATAAAATAGTGCTGGAGATGTAGCTTGGAGGTAGAATGCACACACATACACACACACACACACACACACACACACACACACACACACACACACACCACAAAGCTGGACATGGTGGCCCACGCTTGTAATCCCAGTACTTGGGAGGCTGAGACAGGAGGATCACAGGATCGCCGCCAGCCTCAGCTACTTAGTGAGGCCCTCCATAACATAATGAGACCCTGTTTCAAAAATAAAGAATAAAAAATAAATTTAAAAAAAAAGAATAAAAAATAGGGCTGGGGGTGTAGCTCAAAGGTAGAATGCCCCTGGGTTCAATCCCCTGTATGGCAAAACAACAATAACAACAAAAGACAAAACAAAGCCAGGTGTGGTGGCGCAGGCTTGTAATCCTGGTACTTGGGAGGCTGAGACAGGAGGATCACAGGATTGCTGCCAGCCTTAGCTACTTAGTGAGGCCCTCCGCAACTTAGTGAGACCTTGTTTCAAAATAAAGAATAAAAAATAGGGCTGGGGTTGCAGCTCAGAGGTAGAATTCCCCTGGGTTTCATCCCCAGTACTGCAAAAAAAGAAAAGAAAAGAAAAAAAACCCTAAGATCTTCCTGTCTTAGTCTCCCAAGTACTGGGATTACAAGCATGTGTCACTGTGCTGCCCATTTTTTTTTTCCTGGGGATTGAACTCAGGGACATCCTACCTCTGAGCTACACCCTCAGCCCTTTTTATTTTGAAGCAGGATGTCGCTGAATGGCTGAGGGATCTTGCTAAATTGATGAAGCCGGTCTGGAACTTGTGATCCTCTTGTCTCGATCTCTAAGTATTACAGGCGCCACCATGCCCAGCTAGCTATTTTTATTTTTTATTTTGAGACAAGGTCTCACTAGGTTGCCCAGGCTGATCTTTAACTTGAGATCCTAAGTATATACTTTATTTTATTTTTATTTTTTGTGGTACTGGGGATGGAACTCAGAGGCATTCTATCTCTGAGCTACACCCCCAACCCTAGTTTATTTAATTAATTGATTTATTTTTGTGGTACTGGGGATGCATTCTACCTCCAAGCTACACCCCAGCCCTATTTTATTATTTTATTTTGAAACAGGGTCTCACTAAGTTGCAGAGGACCTCACTAAATTGCCAAGCCTGAGCGAACCTGTGATCCTCCTATCAGCCTCCCGAGTACTGGCATTACAAGTGTTCACCACTATGCCTGGCTTATTATTTTATTTTGAAACAGGGTCTCTCTAAGTTGCAGAGGGCCTCACTATGTGGCTAAGGCTGGCTATGAACCTGTGATCCCTCCTGTCTCAGCCTGCCAAGTACTAGAATTATAGGTGTGTGCCACCACTTTGTGTGTGTGTGTGTGTGTGTGTGTGTGTGTGTGTGTTACAAGAGATTGAACCCAAAGGCATTCTACCTCTGAGCTACACTTCCAGCCCTATTTTATTTTTTATTTTGAAATAAGGTCTCACTAGGTTGCTGAGAATCTCACTACATTGCTGAGGTTGGCTGCGACCTGTGATCCTCCTGTCTCACCCTCCCAAGTTCTGGGATTATAGGTGTGTACCACCAAGCCTGGCTACTTCATATTTCTTTATATATCCCCCAGAGCCTAGTGCAGTGCCCTAGATATGGTAGGTACTCCATACATACCTTTTACATGACTCCATGGTACTCCATGACTCTAGGGAGAATGTTGAGGACTAATTTTGGCAAATAAACTTTTCAGGCTGGGTGTGGTGTGCACCTGTAATCCCAGTACTTGGGAAACTGAAACAGTAGGCTGGCAGGTTGGAGGCCAATCTCAGTAACCTAGGCCCTCCTCAACTTAGTGAGACCCTGTTTCAAAAACCAAAATAAAAAGGGCTGTGGGTATAGCTTGGAGGTAGAATGCCCTTGGGTTCAACCCGCAGTGCAAAAAAAAAGAAAGAAAGAAAGAAAAAGAAGCATTTGAGGAAATAAAAATTATATTATTCATATAAATTAATGTCTATATCAGGATATGGTGGTGCATGCCTGCAATCCCAGGACTTGGGAGGCTGAGGCAAGAGGCTGGCAGGTTGGAGGCCAGCCTCAGCAATTTAGCCTGGTCCTCAGCAATTTAGCGAGCCCCTGTTTCAAAATAAAATAGGGCTGGGGTGTAGCTCAAGAGGTAGAACACTTCTGGGCTCAATCCCCAGCACCACACACACACACACACACACACACACACACACACACACAAAAGAACAGAAAGAAAGATTATTTCAGACAGGCATAGTGGCACAGTCCCCTGGGTTCCATCCACAGCACCAAAAAAAATTCACATTAAATTTACTTTTTTTATTTTTTGGTGGACTGGGGATGGAACCCAGGGACATTCTACCTCTAAGCTACATCCCCAGGCCTATTTTATTCTACTATTTTGAAACAGTCTCACTAATTTGGGAAGGACCTCACTAAGTTATTGAGGCTGGCCTTGAATCTGCGCTCCTCCTGTCTCAGTCTCCCAAATACTGGGATTACAAGCATGTACCACCACGCCTGGCTACATTAAATTTACTTTTAAAACTGAAACATGAAGCCGGGCGTGGTGGCGCACGCTTGTAATCCCAGCATTCGGGAGGCTGAGACCGGAGGATCCGGGTTCGTGGCCAGCCTCAGCTACTTAGTGAGGCACTCCACAACTTAGTGAGACTCGGTTTCAAAATAAAGAATAAAAAATAGGGCTGGGGGTATAGCTCGGAGGTAGAATGCCCCTGAGTTCAATCCCCAGTACCGCAAAAAGCAAACAACAACAAAACTGAAACATGAAAATTGTACACATTTATGTATGTGTTAGACAGCTTTCTATTTCTATAACAAATACCTGAGATGATTAAATTATGAACAAAAAAGGATTATTCTGGCTTCCAGTTTTGGAGGATTCAGTCCATAATTGGTCAGCCCAATTGCTTTTTATTTTATTTATTTATTTTTTGTGGTACTGGGGATTGAATCCAGGGGCCTTCTACCTCTGAGCTACACCCCCAGCCCTATTTTTTATTCTTTATTTGGAAACAGGGTCTCACTAAGTTGAGGGGGGCCTCCCTAAGTAGCTGAGACTGGCCGTGAACCTGCGATCCTCCTGTCTCAGCCTCCTGAGTACTGGGATTACAAGTGTAAGCCACCATGCCCAGCTTCCAGTTGCTTTTTAACCTTTTAGGAGGCAAGACATCATGGACAGAATATGTGGTGGACCCAAATTGTGGTGACCAGGGAGCAAAGAGAGAAAGAGAAAGAGAAAGAGGGGAGGGTCCCATAATCCCCTTTGAAGGCACTGCCCCAATGACCTAAAGACCTCGCACTAGGCCCCAGTTCTTAAAGTTTCTACCACCTCCCATCAGTGCCAAACTAGGGACCAAACTCTTTAACACATTGAGCCCCTGTTTCAAAATAAAAAATAAAATACTACTGGCGTGTAGCTCAAGAGGTAGAACACTTCTGGGTTCAATCCCCTACACCACAAAAAAAAAAAAAGGAAAAGAAAGAAGATGATTTCAGACAGGCAAAGTGTCCCCTTTGGGGGACACTTAAGATCCAAACTATAGAAATGCAGTACCAGGCGATTATTTTTAGGTGTGGTCCTACCATGTTGCTTAGGCTGGCTTTGAAACTTGCTGCCTCAGCTTCCCAAGTAATTGGGATTACAGGCATGCACAACCAACTCCAGTCCATGTGATGTTTTGATGATGGTATACACTATGTAACTTTTAAATACTGGTAAAAATATGTAAGACCTCAAACATTTATCATTTTAGTATGGTAAAAACATTCAAAATCCTTTCTTTCAATTGTTTGAATTTTACAGTACATTATTATTTTTAGTTACCCTACTGTGTAATAGCACACCACAACTTCTTACTTTTTTTTTGGCAGTGCTGGGGATGGAACCCTGGGCCTATTCACACACTAGGCAAGCATTCTATCAGAACTGTATCTCCAGCCCTAGAACGTCTTACTCTGGTCTACCTGTACATTAAGACATGTTCTGGTCAGCATTCTTGCAGTTATAATCTAAAAGATTTACTATGTAACTTAGGAGAAAGAAGATTTATTTTCTTATGGTTTTGGGTTTAGTCCATGTGAGGTGGGGGATCAAGAATCTCAGTGCATGTCAGCAGGAGGCAGAGAGGAGAGCACATAGGCTGTGTTCCTCATGTCATGGAGGCTGGAAGCAAGGGAGCAACCAGAGGGAGGAGGAAATATATACAACCCTCAAGGCCACACCCTCAGGGATCCATCCCCTCCTGCCACACCTTACTCGCAGACTAGGTACCACCCAGGTAAATCCATTACAATGGATTTATCCACTGCTAGGAATATAACTTCCAAGACTGGATTATATCAACTCCAAACACCAATATATGAGTTCTTCCAGGGTTCATTCTATATCTAACCATAACAGGACACATGGGTCAACCTTTCCTCATTGCCTCTTCCCCTTCTGATGTACCATAAGAATCACCCATTAAGAAATATGGCTTAGCAGGCTTGATGTTGCATGCCTGTAATTCCAGTACTTGGGAGCCTGAGACAGGATGATTGCAGGTTCGAAATCAGCCCCAGCAATTTAGGGTGGCCCTCCACAACTTATTGAGACCCTGGTTCAAATACCCTGGGGGGTATAGCACAGAGGTAGAATGGCCCTGGGTTCAATCCCCAGTACAAAAAAAAAAAAAAAAAAAGAAAGATAAAAACAAACAAAGGGAGGAAGGAAGGAAGGAAGGCAGGCAGGCAGGCAGGCTGACTTAACTAGATGCAGTGGAACAGGCTCATAATCCCAGTACTTGGGAGGCTGAGATAGGAGGATTGGAGGCTGAGGCCAGCCTCAGCAACTTAGAGAGAACCTGTTTCAATATAAAAAAAAATAAGAAGGGCTGGAGGTGTAATCTCAGCGGTAGAAAACCTCTGGGGTTCAATCTCTAATACCAAGGGGGAAAAGAGGAAGATGAAAAAGAAAAGAAACATGGCTTCAAAGGCTCTTTATTCCCTATAGGTTGAAATTTTTAACAGGGCGCAAAGCCTTAGGGGCTTTCATTTTAATGCTGACTCTATTCGCTCCCTGTCACCAATCTACTCTCATGTCAATGTCACCAAAATTTCTTGCTTGAAGTTGTACGACTGTGTCTTAGTCCATATTTTTTTTTGTGGTACTGGGATGGAACCTGCGACATTCTACCATTGACCTATGGATATCACCAACTCTTTTTATTTATTTTTATTTTGAAACAAGATCTCACTAGTTTGCTGAGTCTGGCCTTAAAACTGTGATCCTCCTGCTTCAGCCTCCAAAGTACTAAGATTATAGGCATGTGCCACTGTGCCTGCCTCTTAAATTGTTTTCTATTCTTTTTTTTTTGCTATACTGGGGATTGAACCTAGGGGCAGCCTACCTCCAAGGTACACCCCCAGCCCTATTTTTTATTCTTCATTTTGAAACAGGGTATCACTAAGTTGCGGAGGGCCTCACTAAGTAGCTGAGGCTGGCTGTGAACCTTAGATCTTCTCAAGTACTGGGATTACAAGCATGCGCCACCACACCTGGCTGATTGTTTTCTATTCTAGTAACATAATACTCAGGACTGGGTAAGTTATAGAGAAACAAGGTTCATTTTGGCTCATGGTTCTAGATGCATGGTCTAGGGTCTTGTCTGCTGTTGGCATTCTTGCTGGGAGGGTCCAAGGTAGTGCAGGCTGTCACATGGTGAGAGACAGTGAGCAAGCATGGGTTCAGGTCTCTTTCCTTCTCCTTTATTTTTATTTTTTACCTTTTGGTACTTCCAAGCTACATCCTCAGCCTGATTTTGTTTTATTTTATTTGCAGAACTGAGGACTGAAACCAGGGGCATTCTATCCCCAGCTCTATTTTTTTTTGTTTTTTGTTTTTTGTTTTTTTGAGGTACTGGGGATTGAACTCAGGGGCATTCTATCTCTGAGCTATACCCCCAGCCCTATTTTTTTATTCTTTTTATTTTGAAACAGGGTCTCACTAAGTTGCAGAGTGCCTCACTAGGTAGCTGAGGCTTGCCGCGAACCTGGATCCTCTGGTCTCAGCCTCCCAAATGCTGGGATTACAAGTGTGTGCCACCATGCCCGACTCTGTCCCAGCTCTATTTTTTATTCTTTATTTTGAAACAGGGTCTCACTAAATTGTGGAGGGCCTCACTAAGTAGTTGAGGCTAGCCATGAACCCGGATCCTCCAGTCTCAGCCTCCCAAGTGTGTGCCACCACGCCTGGTTTGATTTTATTTTTTATTTTGAAATAGGGTCTCGCCACATTCCTGAGGGACCTCACTAAGTTGCTAAAGCTGGCTTTTAACCTGTGATCCTCCTTTCTCAGCATCCCAAGTACTGGGATTAGATGTGTGTGCCACAGCAGGGTGTGGTGACACATACTTGTAATCCCAGCATTTGGGAGGCTGAGACTGGAGGATCCGGGTTCCCGGCCAGCCTCAGCTACCTAGTGAGGCCCTCTGCAACTTAGGGAGACCCTGTTTCAAAATAAAGAATGAAAAAAATAGGGCTGGGGGTATAGCTCGGAGGTAGAATGCCCCTGAGTTCAAAGTTCAATCCCTAGTATTGCAAAAAAAAAAAAAAAAAAAAGATGTATGCGCCACAACACCCAACTTTTCTCCTTCTTCTTATAAAGCCACTGTAATTCAATTGTGGGGGCTCCACCTTGATGACTTTAATCTTAGCTACCTCCCAAAAGCCCATCTTTAAACATCGTCAGATTACATTTCTACCCACTCAATACCTTGCAATGGGAACTACATTCCAACATTTTTTTGTGTGTGTGGTACTGAGGATTGAACCCAGGAGCATTCTACCTCTGAGCTACACCCCCAGCCCTATTTTGTTTTTTATTTTATTTTATTTTATTTTTTGCAGTACTGGGGATTGAACTCAGGGGCATTCTACCTCCGAGCTATACACACAGCCCTATTTTTTATTCTTTTTTTTTTTTTCTTGTTTTGTTTTTTGTGATACTGGGGATTGAACTCAGGGGCATTCTACCTCCGAGCTATACCCCCAGCCCTATTTTTTTTTATTCTTTATTTTGAAACCGAGTCTCACTAAGTTGCGGAGTGCCTCACTAGGTAGCTGAGGCTGGCCGCGAACCCAGATCCTCCGGTCTCAGCCTCCTGAATGCTGGGATTACAAGCGTGCGCCACCACACCTGGCTCCTATTTTTTATTCTTTATTTTGAAACAGGGTCTCACTAAGTTGCAGAGTGCCTCACTAGGTAGCTGAGGCTGGCTGCGAACCCAGATCCTCCGGTCTCAGCCTCCCAAATGCTGGGATTATAAGTGTGCGCCACCATGCCCGGCTCCTATTTTGTTTTTTAGTTTGAAACGGTCTCACTAAGTTTCAGAGGACCACACTAAGTTGCTGAGGCTGTCCTCAAGCCTGTGATTCTCCTATCTCAGCCTCCCAAGTACTCGGATTACAGGGGTGTGGCACCATGCCCAGCCCAACATGTTTTTGGAGAGGACAAAACATATTCAAAACATAGTAAACACTGTCCTGAGTCCTAACTATTTTAATCACTCTCTGTTCCAATCTTTTTCTCCCAAGCTAGAGCCAGAGTGACCTTTCAGAATTGCAAATGTGTAAGCCCGGTGTAGTGGAGCACGCTTGTAATCCCAGCATTTGGGAGGCTGAGACTGGAGGATCCGGGTTCACAGCCAGCCTCAGCTACCTAGTGAGGCACTCCGCAACTTAGTGAGACCCTCTTTCAAAATAAAGAATAAAAAATAGGACTGGAGGTGTAGCTAGAGGGTAGAATGCTCCTGGGTTCAGTCCCCAGTACTGCAAAAAAATTGCAAATGTGTCATGATGAGGTAGAAGAGAAGGAATAAAATTTAGGTAGGAAGGAGACACTGGGAGGAAAAGGAAAAGTATAGTTTTAAAGATCTGGAGAGTTTTAAGCTAACTCCACCTCTTGGAAGTTTCTTAGGCCCCACACCCTAATCCCCGGAAGCCCTGCCCCCACCTGAGGTTCACGGCCAACATGGCATCCACCTTGAAACCTGAGAAAGAGGAGGATCCAACCTTTCCTATGCCCACCCTCTTTTGGAAAGCCCACCTATCACCCACCTGTACCTGAGGAAGAGGAGGATCCAGACTTCTTCTGTGCCCACCCCTCTTAAAAAGGGGAGGACTCGCTTCCCTGGCCCCTTTTTTTGTGCTCTCGCCGGCCCTCCTGTTCCATGACCCAAGATCTCCGCTTTACCCGTTTCCCTGACTTCCCTGAATAAAGAACTGCCTGGCATGTTCCTGACTGGCACGTGTTAAAATTCTTTTTATCACGGAGGCCAAGGACCCACGAGTGGGACCGCGTTTACCCCACGACACCCCTGCTCAAAATTCTTTGCAGCTCCTCACCATCTAAGAGACAGTTTCTCCAACTGGTTAACGTGGCACAGTATCTGAATATCATGGTGTTCTTTCCAGAATGCCATGAAATAACTGACATATTAAATTGCACCATATGAGCTGGGTGTGGTGATGTATGCTTGTAATCCCAGTACTTGGGAGGCTGAGACAGGAGGATTGCAAGTTTGAAGCCAGCCTCAGCAATTTAGTGAGACTGTCAGCAACTTAGTGAGAACCTGTTTCCAAATAATAAAATAAAAAGGGCTCAGCATATAGCTCGGAGATAGAATGCCTCTGGATTCAATCCCCAGTACCACACACACCCACACACCCACATACCCACACACCCACACACACCCACACACCCACACCCACCCACCCACACACACCCCACACACAAATTGCACCATATGAAATCAAACACTTATCAAAAGTACACTTCCCTAGCAGAAAATATGTCTCCATTATGTGTGTGCAGTATAAAATCATAGCCCAAGCACAGATGTCCATGAAAAAACAAACTGTTGAATTAAGCATGATCAGTCCTGGGATTGTCTATTTAATATTCATTTGATACTTCTTCATTCGTTTCGTTGCTTGCTAGCAGCAGGAGCATCTGTCAAAGATTTCAGACAAAATTATGGGAAAAAGTTTAGAAAAATTTCTACCCATTAACTAATTGTATCTTTTTTTTTGTATGGTGCACATCCTATTTGCATGGGCACCAGTCCAGGCACAGATCAAGTAAGCATTGTGCCTGGAGAGCTCAGACTGAGAGCCCCTACTCTGGAGCAAAAAGTCTAAGCAACCTGTTGTGACCAACATAACCCTGCCAGAACTGGCCCCGTCTTATTTGCCAGTCTCTCCCTCTCTTTCTGTGTTTTTTGTTTGTTTTTGTTGTATATACTGAGGGTTGAATCTAGGGCATTCTATCTCTAAGCTACACCCTCAGCCATATATATACATATATATGTACTACTATATATATATATACTATATATATATGTATATGTATATATGTATATATATATACATATATATATATGTACTACTATATATATAGTAGTACTGGGTACTGGGTATTGAACCCAGGGGCGTTCTACCTCTGAGCTACACCCCCAGCCCTATTTTTTAGTTTTTAATTTGAAACAGGGTCTCACTAAGTTGCAGAGGGCCTCACTAAGTAGCTGAGGCTGTCCTTGAACCTGCAATCCTCTTGTCTCAGCCTCCCCAGTACAGAGTACAGGGATTACAGGTGTACCCAGCTCCTTAGGTAATTTTGACTCAGCCCCTTAATTGAGTTTCTGTCTTCCCATTTTATGTTTATTTATTTATTTATTTATTTTCTTTGCTGTGCTGAGGATGGAACCCAGGGTCAGTTGGTGCTATCTGGATTCAGTTAATCCCAAATAATTTTCTCTTCCTCTTTGCCTTATCTTCCTCCTCCAACTTTCTGATCTGTTCCACTTTTTCTCTGTTTCTTCACTTGAAATCTTTCTCCTTTCTTTTTTATTGTACTGGAAGTTGAATGCAGGGAATTTTACCTCTGAGCTACACCCCCAACCCTTTAATTTTTTATTCTGAAACAATGTCTCACTAGGTTGCTGAGAGTCTAAGTTGCAGAAGCTGTCCTTGGACCTGTGATCTTCCTATCTCAGCCTCCCAAGTAGCGGGATACCAGACATGTGCCACCACACTTGGCTCTTCTTTTTCTTCTTTCTAAAGCCACAGTTTCAGGACAAAGGCTTTTCTGGAGCTCCTAGCTCCATTTCACTGCCCCCTTCCCTCCCTGCCCCCCTCATCCTATCCGGTCTTACTACCTCCACTTCAGTTAGAGTGACCCTTTTAAAACTTGGCTGCAGCCAGGCGTGGTGGCGCACGCTTGTAATCCCAGCATTCGGGAGGCTGAGACCGGAGGATCTGGGTTCGCGGCCAGCCTCAGCTACCTAGTGAGGCACTCCGCAACTTAGTGAGACTCGGTTTCAAAATAAAGAATAAAAAATAGGGCTGGGGGTGTAGCTCGGAGGTAGAATGCCCCTGAGTTCAATCCCCAGTACCG
>PVLC010020237.1:0-29516 GCA_004027655.1 Graphiurus murinus | reverse complement strand
TATTGCTAAGAACTACTTTGGCTATCCTGGGCTTTTTGTTTTTCCAGATGAATTTAAGGACTGATTTTTCTATGTCTGTGAGGAGCGTCCTTGGTAATTTCATGGGTATTGCATTGAATTTGTAGATCAGTTTTGGGAGGATGGCCATTTTGATGATATTTATTCTGCCTATCCAAGAGCATGGTAGATCCTTCCATCTCCTAAGGTCTTCATCGATTTCCTTCTTCAGCTTTCTGTAATTTTCCTTATAGAGGTCTTTAATCTCCTTGGTTAGGTTTATCCCTAAGTATTTTATTTTTCGGGGTGCTATTGTGAGTGGAATTGCTTTCTGGATTTCTTTTTCGACAATTCATATTTTGTACCTCATATGTGCTTATGTATTTTGTTCCAACCAGAATAGTGGAAATGCTACTGAAAATGAACTCATTTCATTTTATATCACTTTTTTATATGCACATATTTTACTAGTACATTCTACTTTCAACATACTGATAAGGAGGGAAGGATGAAGAGAGACATAACTGTGGTGGCCTTTCCTTTCCCTTTCCTTCTATGTCATCACTTCCAGCATCAGTGGCTGATAAACTCAGGAAAGAAACACTTAAGAAAGGGCATGGTATTGCCATTTCTGTTTCTTATAACTCTATTGTCTTCTTTGTGTATCAGGGACAAGTTGTGGTTCAAATAGAGAGTGTGAGCTCTTTGGGCTGTTAACATCCTCATTACTCAGTGGTAAAGGTAGTATGCTTATCTTATATTCTCTTTGAATCTTGAACTCTTACACATCATGGGTCAACAGATTTCTCAGCTGAGGGGTACTTTATAAATGGACAAGATATCTAAACAGTGGTCACCTAAGTAATGATTATTAGTACTGTTTGTTCATATAATCTCCCCTACCTTGGGGTTGGCCATGTCTGCATATACTTTTTAACATGGGCTTGTCCCTACTTTGTTTCTTTTGCAGCACTACCTATTTGGTTCGGCATGTCAAATGTTCCTCATTCTGGCTAACTTACTGGTCAGGGATGAGAGGAGAATCAATGGGAACAGATGATGCTAGGGAGGTGGTAGATGGAGCTTGTCCAGAAATACTTGCCACCCTCCTACCCTCCCACCCTTTTGTTTTTTGTTTTTCTTTTTGTGAATCATACCACTTAGTTATATTTATATCTTTTCACCCTACTTCCTGTGGTCTTCTATCACCTGGGGTGTGGTTATGCTCTAGAAATGTGGCTCTAAGGTTATGGTTAAACTTTGTATTTTCTTCAGATTTTAGATTTTTAAGTTTTGTTTTTGAGTTAGCTTCCTGTTGCAGAATGAATAATCATCCATGTCTTAATCCATGGAACCTGTTGGGGAGCAGATTTACTGTGCACTGGTTTCTACTTGGGGTGCAATTTCTACTGCTTGCACGAATCTGGTGAGACAGAATTGTCACATAAGTTGAGTGAAGCAGCCTTACTACTCACAGATAGGTAGCAAGGGTCAAGAGAGACCTGGGAGCTTAGTTTTCCCTTCAAGGGAATCCTTTCTAGGGAAAGCTGCCTAGAGTGGGTGGAATATTTGCATGTGCCTCACAAAGCACCACAGCTTGGGGACCCTGAAAGACAACCTGCTCTGAGTTTCATACCTTGGGGTAATAGGATTTTCTGGGCCAAATCATCATAGGACATCCTGTCCTAGAGGGTACAGGAACAGAGCCTGAGCTGTTCCAGTGAGGTCCTCCTTATCTCAGGACATTATATTACCAGCATATTCTACAGTGAATTTTGAAAACTATGAGTAAGAAAGTGTGAATTACTATGTTAGTTAAAGGCCACTATGAGAACTATCCTGCATCTGCTAATATGTTACTTTTGATGGTAAAAGGGACTTTGCAGATGTAATCAAGTTAAAGATCTTGATATGAGAAATTATCCTGAATTATTTGGGTGGGACCAATATAATCACAAGGGTCCTTATAAAATAGAGATGGAGAATTAGAGAGAGAGAGAGAGAGAGAGAGAGAGAGAGAGAGAGAGAGAGAGAGAGAGAAATGATTAAAGATGGAAACAAGGATACAAGGATTAGAGAAGAGAGGAAATGTTAGATTGCTGAATCTTATGAAAAAAGGAGTTGTGAGTCAAAAAATGTAGACAGCTTTTACAGGTTGGAAAGAGAAATGAAGGTGATTATCTCCTAGAGCCTTCAGTAGGAACAGCCCTTCTGACACCTACATGAGCCTAACTTTGGACTTTTGACCTCTGTAAGTATAAGATAATAAATTCTTGTTGCTTTAAGCCAGTAAACTTGTAGTAAAATGTTATAGCAGCAATAGGAATGTTCTTAATATTTTTGGCAATAGAAAAATTTCCCCTCAAAAGGTAGGATAATCTACCTAATAAAATAAGTCCAAGTGTTGTGGAATTAACAGGAATTAGGATACTGGTAGAGATTATCTCTAGAATAGTGTGAGATTCTGCTTTTTTTAATCTGGTATAATGGAATTATATGTATTAACATCATATTTATTAAAATATTAGAATTGCAAAACATTTATAAATTTATTAAACTAAAAATCAATTTTAATATGCTGTCTCATTTTAACATATTTGATTGTATATTATGACAAAGAAGATATATATGATACAAAGAACACTTGACACCATGGATCTTATAATCTACTAGTGAATTAAAACAAATACTCAAATAGTTGCAACAAGAGTCAACTCATGCAACATAAGTGCAGTGAGAGAGATACAACGATATAGTCTAGCTTAATGCAGGAAAAGAGTGTGTCCTGTAAAAGACAATGGGGGTGATCATCAGAGTGGTCATTGAGGTACAGTCATCGCTTTCCTTGAACTTTTGGGTAATGACCAGGCTAAATGGAGTTAGAAGGAGTAATGAGGATTAAGGATGCTTCACTTAAGACAAGTAATGAGAACTTAAAGATGGAAGCAAAATAAAACAGGTTTTTCCCATTGAAGAATAGGTTTGAGGTAGGTGGTTCTCTATAAACATGAAAGTCTAAACTTATAGGAGAAAAGAGGATAGAAGAAAGAAAAAGAAACATCATTGAAAGGTGTTAACAAAAATGTCAACACTAATTACTACTAGATAGTGGGCATTGGAGTCATTTTCATGTATACTTTCTTGCATTTTTTTTTTCAAGAAAAGGATTTATTTTGCACTGGGGATTGAACCCAGGGGCTTTCTACTTCTGAGCTACACCACAAGACTTTTTTATTTTGAAACAGGGTCTCACTAAGTTGCTGGGGGTCTCACTAAATTGTCAAAGCTGGCCTTCAACCTGTGATTCTCCTATCTCAGCTTTCCAAGTCCTGGGATTATATGTATGTGCCACTGTGCCAAGCCAAGAACTACAATTCTCATGAGTAAACTAATTTTGAATTTTAATAAAGAGTTAATTAAAGGTATTTATCCTTAGAGGTGTTTAGACTGAAAGATTCTGAGGTGAAGTGAATCATTATATGGCACTATTTTGGCTGCCTATGGGTCAGAGTGGGAGACAGGTTGTGAAATACAGTGAGTATTCAGGGCTCAGTCATATGGGTGGGTGGCAGAGGGGCTTCTAAGATGCTTGTGAGAAGCGGGTTAAAGAGATGATTTGTGGGCTTCAGAATGCATTAGGGGACAATGCAGTGTGCAGAGACATTGGCAGTGGGGACCCAGGGAGGGCATAAATAGTGCCTTAAGAAGACAAAGCACAACATATTCCTGAGGATGAACTTGATGGCAGGATAAAGGAAATTCTAGTTCCAGATTTCAGAAGTTAAAAACTCAGTCTAATGGTCAGGCACAAAGAATAAGTGTTTCTTGAAAGGAGCTGCAGTAAGTTTGCCAAAGAAATGTCATTTCAATTATTCAGCATGAGTAATTGCCACTTAATATTTTCGTAGAGAGAAAGGATTCCCTTGAAGGGAAAACTAAGAGTGCACTTAAAAGTGTCAAAAATTAGAATACAATGTTTTATATATTATTTGTTAACATCAATGACATAACTACTTTCAAAAGGTAGTGACATTAATGCAATTTAAAATATTGCACAAACCTTATATTTTTATATTGTAAGATATTGGTATCTGAGCTCAATAGACTAAACTGTCTTCTAATCTTGCCTCATTCTATACTATCTTTCCCTATTTATTATTTCTAAATAGTATTTAACATTCCTTCAGGACTCCTGTTAGCAATATTGCTTTGTCAGCAGAAACAAAAGTTAGAATGAATTTTTTTTTTAAAGTCATGCAGTCTTGGCACATATACAAAGTATTTTAAATTAATTAATTTTAATGTGATTAGCACTAGCCCCTGAATAAGGTGACTTCTATGATTCATAGCAGTTGAAATATAGCTCTATGTTTCAATAAAGGATCCAATGAAACAAACCTGAATTGAATTATTGAGTTCATTTATACATCTACAGCAAAGGAGTATAAATGAATCTTACAAAAATTAACAACCTTTCCCTGTTGATGGTTCACCATCTCTGCCAATCTCTCGTAAAACTCCATTTTTATATCTTAGGGGTCTCTATCTTCTGAGGTTGGCTTTCGTTACATTTTATGTAGTTGTCTACTTACAAGCCACTTCCAAATATTATCCTCTGTTGAAGGCAAAGAGTCAGTCTTATCATCTTTTTAGTGCACATGATGAAATTGAAGCTTGCTAAGGTTAACTGTTTAGAATTTGGACCCACGAAATGTTATGGATTGTTATGCGCTCACACTTAAAAGTGTATCGTAGTTTTATTCCACAGAACCACATTTTGACAATTGTTGGCGCATATAAATAAATACAGTTTTTCGTAATTCTGCTGAATCAAGTGCTCAGCAACCAGTCAAATGAACAGTAAACAACAGCCTGCCCAAAGCAAATAATTGTATTGACCTAATTTATTCAGTTTGACAAGGGGGGGATAAATTCTAATTTTTAATATCAAAAAGGTTTTATTTGGAATTTTTCTCTCTTTTAAAAATATTTAATTATAATTGAGATGGTATATTCTTTGAAAACCGCCAGTTTGAACAATATAAACAATGTTCTAAATTTCCTGCTTAATGTTTTCTATGAAAGTCTCCAAATAAACTTGAACAAAAGAAGTTTTTCTGTAGTTAGGACACCTTCTCATACTTAAGACTCTTTAAATTCCACATGTAGGCTTCACAATATTGTTCAGTCTTACTTTTGCTTCTCAATTATTTTCAATTTGGAAGTAAAGACACACTGGTGGGGTTATGATGATTCTTACTCTGTATGGGGCTGAACTGTATGAACTGTTCATATGTGGCAGTCCCAACACCCTGTGCCCGAGATTGTACTCATATTTGGGAATATGACTATCAAAGAGATAACTTAGGTTAAATGAGGTCACAAAAGTGGGCCCTAATAAAATGCAACTGACGTCCTTATAAAAAAAGAAAGAGATGCCAGGTGCTCATGTGTGCAGAGAAAAGGCCATGTGATGACACAGAAGTCAACTATGGCTAAGCCAAGAACAGAAGCCTTGGGAGAAATCAAAATTTCTAACATTGTGATCTTGGACTTCCAGCCTCCAGATCTGCAGAGAGAAATTTCTATTGTTTTAGCCATCCAGCCTGTGGTATTTTGTTATGTCAGTCCTAGCATACCAATACATTCACTAAGAAGTGATAGCTTCCAGAATATTCTACAAGATTGAATCTTCAGGTTCTGTAAATAAATCAGTGTTTTCTTTGTAAATGTTCTAAGTCAAATGGAAGGTTGAATTTCCTGGATCTTTTCTGGATGGAGGGCCTGTGCTATTAGTTCTTGAATGTTCAATATAGTTGGTATGGGAATCTCCAGAATTTTTTTCCCCTTGCCTCTGCTATTGTAGAAACACGAGGTAGAATAGCTTCCTGACTGGCTGTGCATTTTGTACCTTTTTTTTCTTTTCTTTTTTTTCTGTTGTACCAGTGGTTGAATCCAGGGATATTTTACCTCTGAGCTACACTCCTAGCCCTATAAAATCTTTCTTTTGTTTTGTTTTGAAATAGGATCTTCTTAGGTTGCTGAGAGTCTTGCTACATTGCTGAGGCTGTTCTTGAACCTGCGATCCTCCTGTCTTAGCTTCTCAGCTTGGATTACAGGCGTGCACCACCATGCCCTGCTCTGTGCACTTTTATACATAAACTTTTATTGTTAGGCCAATGGCATTCAGAAGGGAAGGTGTCTTTTACCACAGCACAACACAATCTGTCCTTGTGATATAATTGTGTTAAATTTGTTAAAAAAAAAAAAAAAAAAAACAAGTGACAACTACTAATATTTTCCTGCAATTAATGAAGACGCACAGGAAAAAAAAAACAGGTTTTGGCTTATGGATACATAACCAGCAAAAACATTCCAATACTTTGTTTTTTATAAATTGTTGCTGAATCCACAGATAATTTGATCATTCCTATTCATCTCCATGGAACAAGATTAAAAATATTTTATCCATATCAAGGGAAGGATATTTGGGCGATTAAAGGCCTAGATCTGGCAAATGTGACTCTTCACTGTTTATAGAACAGGTTTGGCAAGATTCCTAAACATCATCACCATTTATAAAATCATAAAAACCCTCTATTCGATATGAAACAAAGCCAAAGTTCATTTGCACAGTTTTGCTGCTGTAATTGAAACCACTTAAGGATGTTTATTGTTCTAAGACCAGAAACAATAAAGACAGCATAAACAAGAAACTGACCCAGTGTGATGCTATCGGATGAATCAAAGAAAAACAACCAAGTTTTCACATACACAGTTGAGCTCATTCTCTCCCTGACTGTGATTAACTTGCCAGCATGATGCTTTATATTGTCTTTTTTGAAACTAGGGATGATAGAAAGGGCAAGTCCACAGTGGTTATAAAGATAGCTTTGTCTCAGTAATTTTCTCCTTTTTCTTAATTTATATGCTACAATGCAAATCTAACTAGGGAAAAAAATGAAGCTAATATTTTAGTGCAGTAGATCATGCGGTATTAAAAAAAAGGTTTAAGGAAATTGAATGTGCCTTACCTGAAGATAATACTTACTAAGAAAACATAACAACAAACACCAGTAATTAAAATGAAACAAACTGTTTTTCAAATATTCAACTCTTAGGGGCCACTAGCATACTGGAACAGGACTTGCGAACTGTCAAGTTAATGGACGGCAGTTGAGTGGCTTTAGTCATCCTAAGAAGACATAAGCCTTTCCTTCTGCTTTGTTTTCAAATGTTTGTGTTGAGATTTTCAGACTCAACCCCATTGCTCTGCGAACTAGGGATTCAGGAAGAGAATTACAGAGGGTATCCAGCAAGGTACTCAGAGGCCACTAAGTGTGCTACTTGGAAGGAGCCATAAGTTAAATTTACCACAGCCAGACATTAGACATCAGGCATGAGGACACCTGCAGTTAAGTCCAGGAGGGAGGAGACTGGGTTTTACCAGCTGTGAGTTTAGAAAAGACAATAACCAGCTGTTCCTGACCAGAGCAGCCACCCACTCTTACAAAGCAGCAAAGGCCTGGGGGGCCCTGAGTGATGAGGGCTCTTCCTCCACGTCTTGAGCCTTAATTGTTTTGTTTCATTTTTGTTTGATGCTTGTAGAGTGTGGTTGGTCAATTACTGAAAGCCTAGACTTTAGACTGGGTTTATCTGAAAGAGAATGTAATATTATAAAAGAGTAACATAATTACATCAACTATTGTCATTTTTAGGTAATTTTCCTGATACCCAGTGGAAGGTGGGCTATAGAAGACAGGTTCAAATTAATTATATAAGTCAAAGCAGTAACAAACATGTGCACAGTTGAAGTTTTATTATACATCATAGCTCCTTCTACAAACATTTATTGATACTTGCCTTAAGTAAAAAATTGAACTAGTCATTTATTTGTCAGTGTTGTTAACTTAAGGAATTTTCACTGTTAACTTTTCAGTAAACAATTTATTGTTGCTGTTGCCTTTTTATTGCTCTAATTATTGAAAGTATACATGTTTATTAAGGTTTAATTTAAGATTAAAAGTATAGTTTGCCATCTCTATTTGGGAATATTTCTTTTGTATAGAGGTTTTAATAGAATTAGACGTTTTCCATTCTTATTTTGTTTTTATTACTATATTTGTGGGTGGAATACCTATTTGCTCTCTCTCTTCCCTCTCTTCTTAAATCTACCACACTTATTTCAATACCTAAATTATTGTAGGTGTCCCATAAAAATTTGGTGAATAAATGAGTAAATACATGACTTTTTAGACTATGTTCAACTTGAAATAAAATGCAAACATGCTTTAATGGAAAACATACTCTATGATTCAAAATAGTCCAGTTAAACATTGAAAAGTTAAGCTGGGCATGGTGGCACATGCTTGTAATCCCAGTATTTGCGAGGCCGAGACTGGAGGATCTGGGTTCGAGGCGAGCCTCAGCTACCTAGTGAGGCATTCGCAACTTAGTGAGACCCTGTTTCAAAATAAAGAATAAAAAATAGAGCTGGGGGTATAGCTTGGAGGAATAATGTCCCTGAGTTCAACCCCAAGAGGGGCTGTGAGCACAATTCAAATCAGCCATAGAAGTAGCTTTTTGACAGAAGAAAAAAAAGCAACAAAAAGGTGAAAAACGCCACAAAAACTGAAATACAGCTGATCAGAATCCGGAATGCCGATCAGGGAGAGCAAAGAAGCCAGTCTGCACGGCTGTGGCGCCATGCCGCTGAGTGGTGGCCGCCATTGAGCCAGCCCCCGGAGTGGGGTCTACTAACAAAGAAATATATAACAACCTTCTGCATTCCCAGCGACCAGAGATAGAGTGAGCGACTCCTGAACTCCTCATCCTAGCCAGGCGGCATATCAAGGCACCTTCAACAGAGACTGGAACGTGTGGTACGACCAGCTTAAGCTTACACAGGGCCATCCCAGCTCACCTCTCCCTACAGAGCCGGAGCAGAGATAACGGCACTGCAGAGTTTGAATCAAAACTGCTGTAGGAGCAGCTTCTTGACAGAAGGAAAGAGAAGCAAAGCAGCATAAAAGTGAGTAAAGCAACAGGGGCAGTTGGTCCGAATCTAGAGAGCAGACCAGGGAGGACTGGGGAGCTGGCACATGCGCAGCAGTAGCAGTAGCCATTTTGTCTACCGTCCACAGCAGCAGGGATCTACCCAAAGATCTGCAGAGGCCAAGTAAGGTCTGTTCTTACAAACTTGCAGGGATTTTTATTTTGCTTCTTGCTGATGTTTCTTGTTTTCTGCTTTGTTTTGTTTCATTTTTACTCTGTTTTCACTTTGCATTGCTTCGATTTATGTATGTTTGTTCAGAGGATTGGTTGTTTGTTAGCTTTTGCTAGACCCTAGAAGTCAGCACCTGAAACCCACCAAAGACACCAATAGAGCAGTCAGAATTACCTGAATAATTGCAACTCAAGATACCATTCACAGAGAGAAAATAAAAATAAGAAACCTATATATTCAGAGAAAGCTTGCAAGAGCAGCAAAGTCATAAATTTAAGAACAGGGAAACCATGGAAAGGAAAAATACCAAAGAAACAATGCGCCAACACAACCCCACAATAACAGAACTCAGTGACACTGAATGGCAGAGCTTACCAGAAGATCAATTCAGATCTTTAATAATAGACACATTACAAAACTTTCAGAAGGAATGCAGAGAGAGCTGGAAAGAAATAAAGGAACAAATAAACAAAGAAGCTGACACCCTGGGCAGAAATCATAGAGAAGCCCTGAGGGAAGTGAAGGATGTGAAAGATGCAATAATAGAAGTGAAGACATCAATACAAACTATAAACAATAGATTAGACTACATGGAAAACAGAATATCACTCCTAGAAGATGACCATTCCAAAAATGAATCCATTATACATAATCTAGAAAAAAATTTGACAGTATGAATCAAACATTGATGAGATCTGGGCCAATTTTAAAAGAGCTAACCTAAGAATAATAGGCATAGAAGAGGGATTGGAAGTTGAAACTAATGGAATAAACAACCTTTTCAAAGAAGTAATATCAGAGAATTTTCCAAATATAGAAAGAGAAGTTGACACACAGGTGCAGGAAACATATAGAACCCCCTTCAGACAAGACAAAGAAGAGGTTCACCATGCCACATAATAATCAAGATGACTAATGTAGAAGCTAAGGAAAGAATTCTAAAGGCAACAAAAGTTAAAGGCCAAGTAACATTTAGAGGCAAACCAATTAGAATCACTCCAGACCTCCCAAACCAAGTCATGAAAGCCAGGAGGGGCTGGAGTAACATATTCCAAACTTTGAAAGAAAATAACTTGTAGCCAAGATTCTCCTACCCAGAAAAACGCTCTCTCAAAATTAACGGGGATATTAAAAACCTTCCATGACAAACAGAAACTGAAAGCATTTATGTCTTCCAAACCAGCACTAGAGAAAATACTCAAAGAGATTAACTACAAAGAAGAACTAACAAATTAATGTCAGAACCAGAGAAACAATAATTTCCAGGAAGCAAACAACTAAGCAAAGAAGAACAAACACTACTTCAAACAGAGGTCAAAACCCAAAATGTTAGGAATTAAAAATCATCTCTCAATACTCACACTGAATATAAATGGTCTCAACTCCCCCCAAAAAAAGGCACAAGGAAGCAAAGTGGATCAAAACCCAGAATCCATCTATATGCTGCCTGAAAGAAACACACCTTACAAACAAAGATTACCACAAACTAAAGGTGAAGGGCTGGAGTAAGGTAATTCATGCCAATGGAACTCGAAGACAAGCAGGATTAGCAACTATGATATTGGATAAATTAGATTTCAAGCCTAAGTTCATCAAAAGAGACAAAGAAGGTCACCTTTTACTAGTAAAAGGAACAATCCAGCAAGAGGAAGTAATAATTATCAACATCTATGTCCCAAGCATAGGTGCAGCCACTTTCATAAAACAAACTCTGCATGATATAAAATCACACACAGATCTCAATACACTAATACTAGGAGACTTCAATACTCTCACATCACCAAACCCATCTTCTAAAAAAAAAAGGTCAGTAAAGATGCTTCAGACCTAAATATAATATAAACCAAATGGACCTGTTAGACACATACAGAATATTTCACCCAACTACAGCTGAATTCACATTTTTCTCAGCAGCACATGGAACTTTCTCCAAAATAGGCCACATTCTGGGCCACAAAGCAAGTACTGGCAAATTCAAAAAATGTAACATAATTCCCTGCATCTTTTCAGACCACAATGGAGTGAAACTAGAAATCAACTCTAAGAAGACCCAGAGTAACCATGTAAACACATGGAGAATGAACACCACATTGCTGAACGAGGAATGGGTCATAGAAGGAGTAAGGGGGGAAATTAAAAAATTCCTAGAAACCAATGAAAACAGAGACACAACATATCAAAACCTCGGGGACAACTTAAAGGCAGTACTAAGAGGAAAATTTATAGCACTGAGTGCCCATATAAGAAGAATGGAAACTCACCAAATAAATAACCTAATGACACAGCTCAAAGCCCTTGAAAAACAAGAACAGTCCAACCCCAAAGCCAGTAGAAGACAGGAAATCATGAAAATTAGAGCCAAAATTAATGAAATAGAGAATAAAAAAATACAGAAAATCAACAAAACCAAAAGCTGGTTTCTTGAAAAAATAAACAAGATAGATAAACAATTGGCCAATCTAACCAAAAGAAAGAGAGAATCAACCCAAATTACCAAAATAAGAGCTGAAAAAGGTGATATTACCACCGACAGTGCGGAAATACAGAGGATCATCAGAAACTATTTTGAAAAACTATACTCCAACAAAAATGGAAAATCTGGAAGAAATTGACAATTTTTTAGATACATACAACCTTCCTAAACTGAGTCAAGAAGATATAGAAAACTTAAATCAACCAATAAAAATAAAAGAAATAGAAACAGCAATAAAAAGTTTACCATCAAACAAATGCCCAGGGCCAGATGGTTTTCCAAGTGAATTTTATAAAACATTTATGGAAGAACAAATTCCAATACTACTCAAACTATTCCATGAAATAGAAAGAAACAGGACCCTCCCAAACACTTTCTATGAAGCCAACATCACATTAATACCAAAGCCAAATAAAGACAGCTCAGGAAAAGAAAACTATAGGCCTATATCACTGATGAACCTAGATGCAAAACTGCTAAACAAAATACTAGCAATGCGCATTCAAAACCACATCAAGAAAATTTTACACCATGACCAAGTCGGGTTCATCCCAGGGATGCAAGGCTGGTTCAACATACGAAAAACAATCCATTTAATACACCACATAAACAAACTCAAAGACACAAACCACATGATCATCTCAACTGATGCTGAAAAAGCATTTGACAAGATCCAACACCCATTCATGCCAAAAGCACTGCAGAGAATCAGAATAGAAGGAACATACTTCAAAATCATAGAGAAAATATACAATAGGCCTACAGCCAGCATCATATTAAATGTAGAAAAACTGCAAGAATTCCCACTAAAAACAGGAACAAGATAAGGATGTCCATTATCACCTCTTCTGTTCAACATAGTACTTGAGCAATAAGGCAAGAGAAGGAAATCAAAGTGGTAAAAATAGGGAAAGAAGAACTAAAAAGATCCCTCTTTGCAGATGACATGATATTATACCTAGAAGACCCAACAAAGTCAGCCAAAAAACTTATAGAACTGATCAACAAATTCAGCAAAGTGTCTGGATACAAAATCAATCTTAAAAAATCAGAAGCTTTCCTGTATGCCAACCATAAAACCACTGAAAAAGAAATCCAGAAACAATTCCACTCACAATAGCACCCCAAAGAATAAAATACTTAGTGTAAACCTAACCAAAGAGGTAAAAGACCTCTATAAGGAAAACTACAAAAAGCTGAAAAAAGAAATTGACGAAGACCTTAGAAGATGGAAAAATCTACCATGCTCTCGGATAGGCAGAATAAATATCATCAAAATGGCCATCCTCCCAAAAGTAATCTACAAAAAATGAAATTACCAAGGTTACTCCTCACAGTCATAGAAAAACCAGTCCTTAAATTCATTTGGAAAAATAAAAAGCCCAGGATAGCCAAAATAGTTCTTAGCAATAAGAACCATACAGGAAGTATCACAATACCTGACTTCAAACTCTACTACAACGCCACAGTAATAAAAACAGCCTGGTATTGGCACAAAAACAGACACACAGACCAATGGAGCAGAATAGAAGATTCAGAAACAGACCCACGTGCTTACAGTCAACTGATTTTTGACAAAGGAGCCAGAAACATACACTGGAAAAAACATAGCCTCTTTAACAAATGGTGTTGGCAAAACTGGTTAACTATATGCAGGAAAATGGAAATAAACCCCACTTTCTCACCCTGCACAAGAGTCAATTCTAAGTGGATCAAAGATCTGGAAGTCAGGCCAGAGACCTTGCAGCTACTTGAAGAAGGCATAGGACCAGCACTTCAACACAGGCACAGGTAAAAACTTTCTCAACAAGACCACAAAAGCACAAGCAATTCGAAGGAAGATCAATACATGGGATTGCATTATAGAGCTTCTGTGCAGCAAAGGAAACTATCAAGAACCTCAATAGAGAGCCCACAGAGTGGGAGAAAATTTTTGCCACCTACTCTTCTGATAGAGGACTAATATCTAGGATATACAGAGAACTCAAGAAAATCACAGCTAAGAAAACAAATAACCCAATTAAAAAATTAGCATAGGATCTAAATAGACACTTCACAAAAGGAGAAATACAAATGGCCAATAAATGTATGAGGAAATGTTCCACATCATTGGCAATCAGAGAGATGCAAATCAAAACTACCCTGAGATTTCACCTAACTCCAATCAGAATGGCAACCATCAAGAACACAAACAACAACAAATGCTGGTGAGGGTGTGGAGAAGTGGGAACCCTAATACATTGTTGGTGGGATTGGAAATTAGTACGACCACTTTGGAAAACAGTATGGAGGATCCTCAGATGAATGGGAATGATCCTACCATATGATCCAGCAATACCAGTCCTGGGTGTCTAACCAAAAGAACGGAAACCAAACTATCAGACCAATGCATGTGTATCTATGTTTATAGCTGCACAGTTTACAATTGCCAAACTATGGAATCAGCCAAGATGTCCATCAACAGATGAATGGATTATAAAACTATGGGATATGTACACAATGGAATTTTACTCGGCCATAAAGAAGAACAAAATCATGTTAATGGATGGAACTGGAAACCATTATGTTAAGTGAGATTAGTCAGTCACAAAAAGTTAAAAATCGAATGCTCTCCCTAATATGTGGAAGCTAGGGAGAAAATGGGACATAAGAGGGACTCCAGATGAAGGAGAATCCTTAGGTGAACAAAGAATTTGACTTAACGGAAGGTAATGGGAGGATGGGGGACACCCTAATGAACACGATGTACTTTCATGAACACATCAAAGTCAATCACTAAACTGACCTTGAGAAAGATGGAGGAGGAGGGAGTGGGGAGGGAATTGGGGAAGGGTTAAATGATAAATGTGTGCATGGATGTCTTTACCTATACTAGCTTGTACCTAACAAAGATGTGTGATTACAGTGCACCAAATAAGGGAAAGATTAAAAAAAGGATTTGTTAAAGGAGATTTTTGATCTACATAATGGGGAGCCCATTTCTATTAAAGTGGCAGAAACAGCTAAGACATTTGTAGATCGGCTTCAATCCTTGGTGCCTACCTAGCCCTCGTTTACCTCCTTGCTGGGAGGAGTTATCAGGTTAGCAGCAATAGTCATTCTAGGATTATGCATTCTACCACTCATTGTACACCTTGTGATCAATGCCTATGTTAGTATATGAGCAGATTTACATGGAATAAAAATGCAAGTACTGCCTCGCACAGGGCCTGGTAGTCAATGGCGGGTTCAATTTTCTCAGGGCAATATCAACCTAAGACAGGGCTAATTGAATGACTCATCGAGACCCCATGACGGGTAAGATTAAGCACCTGGTAGGAAACGACCTAAGACAGGCACAGTCCTTCATGCATTTTAAAATAAAAAAAGGGGAGTTGTGGGAGCCCAGCTGGGCCCTTTCCCCCCTGGCAGTTGCTATCTGCATATATGAGTAATTATACTGACTCTTCTGCTATGGCTACATTGGCATCTCGAAGTTTAGAGATTGCTCCTAGGATGCGTAGATGAAAGACCCTCCTACTTCTTCGAAAGTAAATATATGACCCTAAAGGATTATGGTTTTATGACTCTAGACAGTTCGCTTTACCAGGCTATGTTAAGAATGTGGGCAATACGTGTAAAATGAAGAAGTGGTGCTATTTGTGTTCTGACAATGATTGATATGTCATAAATGTCTATGTAACCCTGTTGTACTCAAGAAATGTATAAAAATCCGTGCTGAAAAATAAAAAAAAAATTCTCATATCATGAAGTAGGAAAATTATAGCTTGAATTTAATCTAAATTCAATTGTTACTGGGGTACAATGTGGTATTGTGGTTAAGATAGAATCTAAAGTGCCAGGAGACTCGAGTTCCAATCCTGCTGTTGACTAGATAAACAAACTTAGGCAAATTACTTAATCCTTCTATATTTCAGTTTACTCATCAGTAAAATTGCTGACATGCTTGGCTCTACCTCACAGAGCTGTTGTGAGGATTAAATGTTCTAATAAATATTAAAGAGGTCAGAACCCTGACCACAAGTGTTAGCTGGTACTGAGGTATGTAATCACTTCTAATTGGAAACAATCTTGGAGGAGAAAGACCCAGAGAAGAGCCAAATAAATAATTTACAAGCTAAAAGAAGTAATCTTTTGAGGGAAAATAAAAGGTATAAAATAAGCAAAGTGTGGCAAAAGGACGGGGAAGGGAACATAAGCTAGCCATCCATGAAAAATTAAGACAGCAAAGAGAATCATTTAATGAAAGAGTAAAACTAATTAATAAGATGAAATCTCTAGAGAAAAACATTTTGGTTAAATATTAGGAACACCAAAAAGACATGCTTCTTAGTAATGAGAATGATGTAACTGTGAGAAACCGCCAAGAAAGATGAGGGAAATCTTGCTCATGAAAGTATTTTACCACTCCAGTTATGCAAGGCACTAAAATGTCACTGTCCTGTTCAGTCTGAAAGGCAAGCTAGAGCAGTTTTCAATATGCAAACAAAAACACATTCTTCCTTTCTTGCATGTCAACAGAGGAAAATTTGGTCAGTAGGAGCTTCAAATGTTTGCAATATTTGTGTTTCCAGCCTCCACATCTTCAGTTCACGGCAGAAATAGAAACACTTCAAGTGAAATATGAAAATGCAGTTTCTTTCTAGATAATAGTACAGCAACTCCAATGTCATAGGCAACAAGAAAGCCGAGTTGTCCTTTTTTCCTGAGTGGTGGCATTGTTGTCATCCCGCTAGGAAGCTTGGTGTCCTGACTTGCCCTCACCCTTGTTGGCCTGGCCTGGCCCACCCAAATTTGCATTGAACACATGTAATGGGAGAGACTAAGTCTTCTTGGAAACTTGCTCTTCTTTTATGTTGCTGGAAAAGGAAAAGCTAAATTACTATGCCACATGAGAAAAACCAATAAGCAAAACCAGAGACCTCAGTCAATATATATGGTTTCTAGAAAACGAGAACAATGAAAAAAATATATCATTTCCAAAATACAATATATCAGGCAAAAAAGCAAAATAAAGAAGCATGTACTAGCGCCGAAAATGAAATAGAGCACACATTACTTGCTGTAATCGTTTTTAAAAGAGTGATTAGAATTTCTCTTTGACAGTAGCCATAAGAATTTGCCTATAAAACCCAGGTAGAAAACATTTTCGATTCTGTTTGCTTTTCTCTCTAGAGTGAACTACATAGGGATTCTAATAAAGGCAGTGTCACTAATTGTCAGTTTAGAATGATGAGAATGATTGATGGTAAATTGCTGTTCTTCAGGTGGTATTTTGTGTAGTTAAATAATAATATATTGCACACTGATTTTTAATTTTCAAGTGATTTCTCATTTAATTAGTTTTAATTTTCATTTAAAAAGATCATTCAAGAAGAGAATTACTACAATCCATGGTTGGCTTTAATATACAGACATTTCTGTGTTCAGTCAATTAGCAAAATATCCAGAGAAGATAGCAATTCTTTGAATTATATTTCATTTAATGTTTGTATTCCCAAAACCGATTTACTGTGTTTTAGCCTCTTGAAATTGCAAGCCAATAGTTACTGTTTTTTATTTATTAATCTTGATTTTATACCATAAGTCAGGGTTCTCAACTCTCCACATGTATATGATTTCTTATTATACATTCTGATTAATAAAAGCAATCCACTGTTTACAAAAACATAATTAATGTTTTAGAAATTTGCTTTGGTTAGGTCATGGATTTATGTATGAAAACAAAAACTTAAACCAAAATAATTGAATCTATCCCAGGTGGAATTGGTCTTGGTAAATAAAAATGAACCATTATTTTTAGTAATATTGATAATGCTGAAAGTATGACATTAGGTCACCCAAGTAATTGTTTCAAGATAAAAGTATGTATTTCAGATAGAATGTTTTTTTTTTGTGTGCGGAACTAGGGATTGAACCCAGGGGTATTCTACCTCCAAGCTATACCCCCAGCCCTATTTTATTTTTTATATTGAAACAGGATCTCACTAAGTTATGGAGGGCCTCACCAAGTGGCTGAGGCTGGTGTTGAACCAGTGATCCTCTTGTCTAAGCCTCCCAAGTACTGGGACTAGAGATGTGTGCCATTGTGCCTGGCTTCAGGCAGAGTTTAAAGCAATAAATTTGTTAACTGGTCTTCTTTGCCACAGCTATTCCATATAACAGCTAAGTTATACATGGAAGTTACATGACATTAAAAAGTGTTTTTGTTACTCTAGAGTACTCTTCTTGCCTCCCATTTTGAAATTAACCTATTAATGTGACCTCTGATATAAAGGCATTCCCGGACACTGCAATTTGCTATTTAACACAGGACAGTGAAGCTGTATTGCAGCAACTTATTCAAACTAAAATGGTTTATTCACACTCACTCCAGTGTTATAATCCCTCTAGTGTTATGGTCCACCACTTACAGCATAGATCTTGTCTCATTCCTCAGTAATCGAGGGCAGTGAAAGGTGCTATGGTGGGAGAGATTTACTTCCAATATCTGGCCTGCAGTGGGAGTCAGAGAAAAACTTCACAGGGAAGTGACTTTTGGTCTGTTTCTTGAAGGAAGAGGATACTTTTTTCTGCTGGTGGACAGAAAGAAAGGAGGACTAGGTTATAAAGGCATATGGTCATAGTTGTGGGAAGAAGCAGTGTTTAGAGTTCCATATTGTCAAGTAATTTCATGAGGTCTAGGTACAAGTTGGGGTCTATATGGTAAAATTGTATGTAAAACTGTGTAGGCCTGCTGGATTAGTGGGTCACAGAACAAGAACAATACAATGGAATTCTGAATTTAAGTAAATATGAGTTCCTTTGTAGTTTGTACGTGTATGTACATAGATATTACATTTGTATGCACAAAATATTAAATTTATATGTATATGTATTCTATATATAAATATGTGGAGGATGAAATTCAAGACAGGCTAACCCAAAATATATTAAGCTGAAGGTATTTAAGAAAACTGCAGAAGCAAAGAGGACACAGATCTACTCAGCTCTGCATGTAGTCATGTTGGTCATTTGAGAAATGTTTTTTCTAAACTTACAGGGTTGACTTAGATGTGCCTAGTTTTTTTTTCTTCCCCCACTTACAGGATAAAGATGGCTACCAGCTGCTAAGATCATGAACACCAAGTTATGAAAGGAGTGAAGAGAGGTGACACCTGAGTTCCTGGAAGATCTCCACCTATTCCCAGAAGAGATATGAACATTCCTCCTATCTGTCTTCCTCATTATTTCACTCCTATATCTGAAACCCCTCAATCTCTTGAAGTTGAGAAGCTGATTTGTAAGCAAACCTTCCTCTTTGGATACTGAACAAAGCATTTCTTTCTCGCTAACACGTGTCTGTCAGAGATTCTTTTTTCCATGGGATGAGCTTCTGAAACTGGGTTCAGTCACAGCACTGGCTTTCCACATGAAGACCAATTCACTGAATTTAGATAATTAATTTATTAAATAATCATAAAGGAATTCCTCTAAGCATCACCTGTGCCCATGTGTGTATTATTATTATTTTTAAACTTGGTACAGTCTTTACTTATACTATTCTGGTTCTTGTGCAAAACAGTGTGGTAGGAGTGATGTATATCTGGGGTCAGGGACCAGGGTCTGATTCCAATTCTACTGCTTTCTAGAAGTGTGTATATAAGGTCACTTAGCTCATTTCCCCATTAGGAAAAGCAACATCCCAATTCTCTCTTGTTGTGAGAAATAAAATAAAGTTTAATGTAAAGGGCTATGCAAACTGTAAAAACAATTACATGGAAATAATAAATTAGGATGCAATTCAGAGATAGGGCATCTGTTGCAGAATGATGGTTTACCACAGTTACCATCTTGATTATGGTGAGTAGGTATTTAAAAATAAAGCCAAATGACAATCTTTACAGCTCCATCAGGTCATTGAGAAAACAGCCCTCACTATCTGGATGTGAAAGTATCCAGATTATGAAGAAATACTGTTATAATAAGTTATCTCTCTTCAGTATTTAGATAACATGTTGAGGGCCTTCTATTTTATTAACCTCCTCAGTGGATAAAGAATTGAGAATTACATTCCTGTATTATATGAGGAATTGCATTTTATCAACATCTGACATGACTTTTAGAAAATGCTGATGGTTTTGAAACAGTTTGTTGCTCAGTAAGTCTCCCATCACTTGAAAGCATTAAAGACGCTTATCAAATAAGAATTGATTAAACTTGCAGCTTCCAAGAAAGGCTATTAATGTAGATTAATGAGTTTCTGGGAGATTAGAGTTAGGGAGTTGTGATATAAAACATGTACCAAAATGCCATGTCAGGGAAGAATAAAAGAAAAATGACATTTAAAACTTTCTATCTGATCACATAGTTTTACTTAGTGTGCAGCAAAAAATAGGTCTATTTTTAAACAAAAATGGTATGAAATACCATTAATGTTGTTTTAAAAACTAATTTTCTAGTGAATATAGACATCTAGTTTTATCTTTCAAGATGAAAAACTTTGGTTCTTTTCTTTTCTTTTCTTTCTTTTTTTTTTTTTTTTGTGGTACTGGAGATTGAACTCAGGGGCATTCTACCTCTGAGCTATACCAGCCCTATTTTTTTGTTCTTTATTTTGAAACCGAGTCTCACTAAGTTGCGGAGTGCCTCACTAGGTAGCTGAGGCTGGCCAAGAACCCGGATCCTCTGGTCTCAGCCTCCCGAATGCTGGGATTACAAGCGTGCGCCACCACACCCGGCTAAAAAACTTTGATTATTTTCAAAAGATTAAACTTTATTAAAGAGTGCTGCAATTGGCACTAGACTTAGAAAGCAATACCACAAAATACTACAATTCAAAGTGTTTCTATTATCATACCTTTTATTGCTACTTTTTTTTTTTAGGGGCTAAAGGACTGAACCCAGGGCTTTGAACATCAGGTCATTGAGAAAACAGCCCTCACTATCTGGATGTGAAAGTATCCAGATTATGAAGAAATATATGTTCAGCATGCTCTCTGCCACCAAGCTATACCCCAGCCATATTGCTACTTTTTGGAGATGCTACCAACAACTCAAAAAGTGGAGGGTAAGATTACATAGCTAATATCCTATTAAAACATTAGAATCTGATTAATAAATTTTCCAAATGTTAATGATTTTTGAAATTGTATTATTTAAAATTTATTGCTGACTTTAGAAGAGAATCAATAATTTTATTATATTACCACTATAATTTGGTAATTTATATTATCAATATAAATTATTGTTTTATAATTGGTAACTTATATTAACAAAATAAATTATTATTCAATTAATTAAGGTTTGCATTCAGGCCATTTAGGAAAGTTTAACATTTTCCTCACTGTGTTCATATAAATGTTCTGTTAGGTTAATCCCTAGATACTTTATAGTTTGTTCTGCTGCTCTGAATGGTATCTTATTTTTCCTCCTTCATTTTTGTACTGGGGAAGGGCAGGGTTTCTCAACAGCTTTACAATTAATATTTTGGATTGGATAATTCTTCATTGTAGGAAGTTATCCTGTGCATTGTAAGATGTTTAGTAGCAGTATCTCTGTTCTCTACCCACTAGATGCCAGTAGCACCTTCCCTGTGATAATCAAAATGTTTCTATATATTGCCAAATATCTATGGGTAGACGAAATCACCTCCATTTGAGAACTACTGGTGGTGAGAAGTGCTTCTTTGTTTTGCATGCTAATTTTACATTTGACAAACTTGATGAATACTCAATGTGTCTAGTAATTCAAAAGTAATTCAAAGATTCTTTTGGTTGGTGTATGCCAAAATTATTTACTATACAGTCCTTAAAGATTGTTTTCTTATATTATTGCCTTACCTGGAATCTCATGTTTTCTCTAGAGGTATAGTGACTGTTGAGTAGCCTTGTCTAATTGTATACTTTAAAGGCAAATCCCTAAAGTTTCTCCATTGAGTATTATCTTAGCATTCTCATTGCTATAATTCAAGAACTGACCATACAACTTAGAGGAAGGAAGATTTATTTGCTCATAGTTTCCTGGAGATTTGGGGGTTCAGTCCATGTGAGGCCAGGAACCACGCATTGCAAGCAAAGAAAGCAAGTAAGCAAGGAGAATCAAAGACACAGGCACAATCCCTAAGGCCACGCTCCCTGAGACCTACCTTCTCTAGCAACACCCTACCTGGCCCAGGTTACCATCCAGATAAACACATTACAGTGAATTTATCTATTGGTAAGATTACAACCCACATGCCCAAACCATATCACTCCTGAACATTAATATATAAGCTCTTCAGGGGGTACTTTATATCTGAACTTAACAAGTATGACAGTATTTATTAAAGCAAATATTTTTCTCTGCTCTCAGTTTTCTGAAAGCTTTTCTTTTTCTAAAATCATAATTAGGCCTTGAATATATATTTTTGCATATATTCTGAAGATTTTTAATTTTTCTCCTTTTATTTCATTCTTGTGTTAAGTTCCATTGTATATATGAGATTAATCATCCTTGTATTATTGGGAAAATTTCATTATACTTCTTTATGCATTTCTATGTCTTCCAATATTAAATGTGGTTAATTTGGATTAGCTTTTATATCTTATTCCATATTTAGTTGAACTATAAAGAATATACCAAATTTGTGAGTTGGCAAATTTACTTTCCTACTCTCTTGAGAAAGTTTATGAAATGGAGATTGTCTGTCTTGTCCATTTGTTCTCCTTTTCATGTTTTCTGCTCAGTACTTGCATTCCTCACATATCTTATCACTCCTCTGACCTTTTTTCTTGGAACTATCTGCCACATTCAGTGGGAAAGTGCATCTACTTGATGGGAGGAGGAGCTACACATGCCATGGTTTGTTTTTCTGCAGGAAATTTAGGGCACATGATACACCAAGCTGGATTAACTCCTAATTTGTGTATCTAAGCACCTTTGGTGTTAGAAGAGCAATGTGCTAATTGTTGAGCCAACTGCATTAGATCTTCTGATCCTTTACCTTGGTCACCACTCTTTGAGGCTTATGGTTTAGGAGTGCCATACCCTTTTAGGACTTGATTTTATGAACATTTTACTATATTTTGCTATTTTGAGTTTATTTCCTCAGATGATTAATAAGAAGATTCTTAAATTGGCACTCTAAACATTAATTCTGTTTTCTTTTGCAAAATATTCATTATTTCAAACATTAATTAAAAATCACTTAATCTGGGCTTGGTGGCCCACACTTGTAATCCTAGTACTTGGGAGGCTGAGACTGGAGCACCACAGTTTGACAGCCAGCCTCAGCAACTTAGTGAGGCCCTCTGCAGCTTAATGAGACCTTATTTCAAAATAAAAGATAATAAAAAAATAGGGCTGAGGGTGTAGATCAGAGGTAGAATGCCTCTGGTTTCCATCTCCATTACCACAAATACAAACAAACAAAAACCAAAACCATTTAAAACTTTAAGTGTTTTCACTTGAAAATCTAACTTTTAAAATTAAAATATCAAAGGAACAAACTGGAGAAATATGTTTCATTACTGCCTAGCATCAAAATTGTTCTCAAGAAGAGTCTTAAAAGTGATCTAGTGAAGATTTTAGGTACTAGTACACTTAGAGGTTGGAATTTAATTCCTATGTAGCCTCCTTTAAAATTTTTAGCAAGTTCTCTGATGGTGAATAAGTGGTCTCATCTCAAACCTCAATAGCATTACAAGAGCCATTTCATCATTAGGTTTTCAAGATGTGTTAATGGAGAATGAATTTCGATCTCAGGTTTTATACATTAGAAGTTGGAGAGCAATAACCGCTAGGTGGTCTGTCCAAAGGCACAGAACAATTTATTTGTAAAGAAGGAGGTTATGATGCATAAACTCAACATCTGCCATTCCAAGACATATGTTCTTTTTTCTATCATTCTGATCTCCACAAATAAGATCTGTAAGAGAGATTTTTGGACACAGAATTGCAGAACCCAAGCATCTCTTACTCTAAATAGACATCTTTTTATGTGGTACACATTTTATGGTTAGCACAGACCCATCTCAACCATAATCTCACAGATTTAAAGAACAGAATCCAAACAAGAAGTACTTTCTTAATATAAACATTTTTTTGTTCTTCTTGAATGCTGAGATATAACTGATATTGCTGACCTTGGGTAGTATTTCTCAGGCTATATTTCTTATATTCACTATGTTTATTACATGGTAAATTCATTTCTATTATTCATGAAACTGATGCATTCCCAAGTTGCTCTACTTCAAAGTACTTTTCTCCCCCATCCCCAATATTGGGAATTCCATTAAATGGAATAAATTACCATCTCTTCAGGGCCTGTACCTTCTTAGACTGTGGGCCTTTGTGTTTCTTTATTGCTTTTAATAAAGTGAATATTTTTCATGTAAAACAATTTTGTATCACTTGATGGCTGTAAAGTAAGTGAAAAGAACATGAAAAAGATGCAGTCTCTGTTCTCATTCTTACTATGAGATGTAGTGTTCAAATAATTTCTCTTTGTGCTATCCTTAGTAACTGAATAGCCAAATAGAGGTGACTATCAGAATTTCTTTGAATGTACTCCTTTCTCTATTCTTCTACTTTTCTCTTTCTTTGAATGTACTTTTTAATATATTCTTCTACTCTCAAAGTGTGATTCATCCACCTTGAGGAAATGAGAAACTAGAAGACCTAGGCTAGAGCACTCAGGAGCTAGTACACATATATTATAATAAATATGCAGCAAGTCAAAAAGATGAACTGCTACCTGTATCCACTAAGAAAGCAAAGGAGGAAGCAATCACCTAGATAAAAAAGATCCCTGCAATATGATTATAGTTGCTACCAATGAAATAATGATATCCATGGACCAGAAGAAAAATTTTATGCTAGAAATTTCTTAGACACATTGAGTTACATTGAGACGTACAGAGTTAACTATCTCCATTGTTCTACAAAGGAAACCATGCATCCCTTAATTTCTGAAAATCTTCTCAGCATTAAAAATACTTTATAATGAACTATATAACAAACTTAGGGACATCATTTCTTGTCATATTATCTTCCCAAATCATCAGAATTTAGACAGGATGAGTGTGAGTGGGATAAGAATGAAAGCCAGAGAGCCGGGCGTGGTGGCGCACGCTTGTAATCCCAGCATTCGGGAGGCTGAGACCGGAGGATCCGGGTTCGCGGCCAGCCTCAGCTACCTAGTGAGGCACTCCGCAACTTAGTGAGACTCGGTTTCAAAATAAAGAATAAAAAAACTAGGGCTGGGGATATATCTCGGAGGTAGAATGCCCCTGAGTTCAATCCCCAGTACCGCAAAAAAAAAAAAAAAAAAAAAAAAAAAAAAAAAAAAAAAAAAAAGAATGAAAGCCAGAGGGTAGAAAAATAGGGGGGATGTTTTGAAGCTGATTATATATGAGTACGTTATCGTAGTATTATTTGTATGTTGTGTATTATTTACATAGGGTTTATAGGCATTTTTACATGGCTTTGAGAACAACACTTTACCTTTACCAAAGCCACTACTTGTGCTTCTAGAGCAAGTAAAAATTCTCTACAGAGTAAAATGTAAGGAAAAGGAAGGAGGAATTTATTTGCCCAGCTCTTATGCTTTTTTCATTTTTTTTTTTTTTTTTTGGTACTGAGGATTGAACTCAGGGGCATTCGACTTCTCAGCTATACTCCCAGCCCTTTTTTAATTTTTTATTTTGAAACAGGGTCTCACTAACTAATTTGCTGAGGGCCTTACTAAGTTGCTGAGTTGGCCATGAACCTGCAATCCTCCTGTCTCAGCCTCCTAAGTACTGAGATTACAGATGTGTGCCACCACACCTAGCCAATCCTTGTACTTTTAAGATACTTATCTATAGGCTGGAATCCAGCAATATGGATTTCTAGCACTTTTTCTTAGACCATGGTCTATGTCCTGACCCAACTACTTCTCTCAGTCTAATTCATTTGTTTTATGTCTCTTTGTCTATTTTTTCCTTTCCTTTTCTTTCTTTCATTTTTTTCTCCTGGTCTCTTTGCCTCTTATTTTCTATAACTTCATCACCTCATGATTGAAGCTTGACATATACTTTTAGATTCTAAACTCTAACTCTCCTGGACTTACCCCCTTACCATTTTACTCAACAAGTCCTTGTTATTCTTAGAATAGTATTAGTCACTATTCTAAACCCATGGTATACCTCATCTCATTTAATCACCATAACACCTCATAAACCAGATATAATTATTGTCCCCATCCTCAAGGTATTTTACAGTATATAGGAGATATTGCCAATGAGTGAAAATCACCTAAATCTTGTAATAGGTGTGTGTGGAGGGGACAGTTCTATATATGGAGTGCTTACATTACTGGCCTTCACTGTTCAGTCTCTTTCCCCCCAGAGGGTAGCCTGATACATTCTGGCTTAGGGTCCAAGGCAAACAAAAATAGTCATACACTATAAATCACATTATTAGCATTAATTATTTGTAGTTGCCCAAAACCACTGGTATGCAAATACATAATAGCTCATTCAGACATAAATCTGGATCTTACCTGATTTAAACTAGCTATTATACAGATAAAAATTTTAATGTGCCAAAATTCTTTTCAGTCTGGAATATTGATAGTTAGATTTGATAGGCCTTTATTTAACTGGCATTCACTCATTTTGATTGTTCAATTTTCTTTCTTTGTTTTGGAACCAATACTTTTATTGAAATCCAACCATATTAATAGACCATTAAAGCTCATGGGTCTAGGCACTGTATTGCCTATTGAATAGGCAAAAAACCTCCTATTGTATAATATTGTATCCATACAATATTTCTTTCATATAATAGTTCTCAAAATTTTTGAAGACATGTCTTTGGTTACCATTTTACTAATTATGCCAAATCTTCAAGTATTCTTTAATGTGCAGCATAAATTATACACAATATTCTAGATGTATTATAATCATATGAAGACATAATGGAGGTTTTAATTCTTTGAAGAGAGGGATAATTATAGCTGGATTCAGACAAAACTGAAGTATACTCTTGGTCTTTCCAAATTGCATGAACTTGAGTACCAGATTAAACTCCCTGAGGCTTAGTGCACTCTTTGTAAACAGGAATAATGGCAGCTATTTTACCATGTTGTAAAAAATGATAAAAAGACAAGTAAATAGAACGTCAGTAAATATTATTTTTTGCTTCCCTATAATTTATATTCATTTTTTAAGAAAAACACCTGGAGTGCATAAAACATAAAAATAGTTCACAGATTGAAAAAAAAATGTCAGTTCTTGTCCCAATCTTTACTTGACACATTAAAAAAGAGAAAATAAGGGCCAAGCATGGCAACGCAAGTTTGTAATCCCAGTACTCGAGAAGTTGAGTCAGGGGGATTGTAGGTACATGGCCAACCTCAGCAATTTAGTGAGGCTCTCTGCCACTTAATGATACCCTATTTTAAAATAAAAATAATAAAATAGGGCTGGGGTATAGCTCAGAGGTAGAATGCCCCTGGTTCAATCTCCAGTACAATGACAACAACAACAACAAAAGAGAAAATCAAAACATAAAAGGTGTTTGACTTCACAAATAAATATGAAAATTATATATTTGTCATAGTGTAAAGTTATTATTCTCTGCCTAGATAATACAAAGTCTTTAGAATATCTTAATTTTATTGACTACATCTTGAAATCTCAGTGCTATGCTTTTTAATTAATATTTTAATTCTACTTTTAAACTTCAACTTGGCATTATTACTTTATGTAGTCTTGCTTCTCTTATAAACTTTGAGGATATTTAGTTAAATCATGACATTTGTGATATTTAACAATTTTCAGTGTATGAAATCCACAGTTTCACATGGTTCAAATTCAGACTGTTCTATTTAAAAGGCTGTTGTCGAATTAACTGTTGCTCTTGGAAGGAATGTCTGTTTTCCTTTCTTTAACAGCTTAGACATTGATTTAACTTTTCTTATTATGCTGTGCTTAGGAGTTTGTTATTTAGCCAAATTGTGTTACCTCCAAATATAGGAATTTCAAATCCACAGTCTTCTGGGTAATGCTTTGCTTTGTAGCTTTGTAGAACACTAACCTCTGCCATCCTTGCTGTGATTTAGCCACCATTGCCATCTTTATTTCTACTAAGTTTTGCTCATTTTTGGGACTTTGAACTAGCCAATATCTGTCCCTGGAAATATCTGCCCGCATATTTCTGTCCGTATACTTTTTTTGAATGATTCAAGTCTTGGACAAAACCTATCCCTTGAAAGGCATTACCTGGCCAACCAAGCCAATGTAACTTATTATGTAAGAACATGTACCCTTTCCTAAAGTTGCTTTGTTCATTTGTTTATCTTCCTGTGACACTCTCCAATGTGAACAATGACATCTTTTGTTTGGGTCACTGCCATAGTCCTCATGTCTAAATGAAGCCTAGAAAGAGTAGGTGCTTTTTAAGTATTTGATAAACTGAACAAATGTCTTATCTGTAGAATTTCTGACAACAATACCAAAATATTGGAATTTTTATGAATACTAAATGAAATAATGCAAGAATGTACTTAAAATGACGGCTTCAATTTAAGTACTCTAATTCAACATTAGACATTACTATTATTATAATTTACAACATTTTATTTTACTGATATCTAACTTAAAAATTTAGAGTTCTGATAATATATTCTGAATAGCAGATATTCTCAATGTTGGGAGGAAAGACCAGCATATTGCCAGAATATGTATGTCATCAATCTTTAGCTATTGCTCAGTAGGGGTGAAGAATGACCTCTGCCTTTATCTTCTTCACCTATATGAAAATTATAAACAACAGATCTAATAGCTGGTTTGATGACTATGAGTCAGTGACTAAAGAGAAATTTATGTGTCACCAGAGAACAGGACTCCTGATAGAAGTCCACTATGGGTGTAGGAGTTCCTTGCTATTCTTTCACATTTTTTTGGACAGCCAGGACTGGATATTGGAGAGAATACAAATACAGATCCCTTTATATATTCTCTGTGTCGTGTGATTTTTTTTTTAGTTTCTCTTATTACTGGAGAGGAGTAAATTTTATTACAACTTGACTTTGGGTTTAGTCAGATGAGTTGCTATACAACCAATGGAATTGGAAGTGTCCGGATATGGTCTATTTTCATGTCACTCTCTTCAGCTTCTGCCATGCTTGTGAAAAGGGAACACATGGCTACTCCACCCATCCAATGAGGATGAGGGACATGTATAGCCGAGTTGACTCTGAGTCAACATGCAGAGGTGTAAGTGAACCCAAATGGCATCAGCTGTGCTGTCCAGAGTGCTAGAAGAGAGGAAGAGTATCACCATATGCCACTATGATATTTGTGATTGCTTTTTATAGTTCTTATTGTAATGCTAAACCAGTACAACTCTGCTTGGTAAAAGCTGAAGAGAAATCATAAATTGTACTATGTTACCTCTTCCTGCTCTCTTTTGAGTATAGAGTCTGTAGTTCAGCTTCTGAGTAATTATAGTATGTGGGCTGAAGTACAATGACTCTACAAGCAAATACTAAGTTGGACCAGAACTCAACTGGGTTAGCAAGCTTTTTGTTGCTAAGATGAAATCCCTGAGAAAAACAGCTTAAAGGATGAAAAAAAATATTGGCTTTTGGTTTCAGAGATTTTAGGCATGGTTGACTAGCTCCATTGCTTTGAGCCTGAGGCAAGGCAGAACATCATGGTGGAAAAATGCGGAAGAGGAAAGCTACTTAGCTCTTGAAAGCCATGAAGGAGGAGAGAGTGAGAGTGAGAGCAAGAGAAAAAGAAGAAGGAGGAGGAGGAAGGAGGAGAGGGAGGAGGAAGTAGGAGGATGAAGGAGAGGAGGAAGGAGAGGAGG
>PVLC010020236.1:0-29516 GCA_004027655.1 Graphiurus murinus | reverse complement strand
ATGGCAAAGCAGAATAAAACAAGTTAGCTTTTGAAAAATCAGACACACTTGAGTCAGAATGCCAGATATACCCCTTATGAGTTGTCTGACTTAATATACCTAAAATACATTAATAAAGAAGTCTGCCAAGCATGGTGGCATGTGCCTGTCATCTCAATACTTGGGAGGCTGAAACAGGAGGATTGCAGGTTCAAGGCCATCCCCATCAATGTAGTGAGACTCTCAGAAACCTAGAGACACTGTTTCAAAACAAAAAAATTAAAAGGGATGGGGGTGTAGCTTCGAAGTAGAATGTCCCTGGGTTCAATCCCTAGTACTACTAAATAAATAAATAAGTAAACAAATAAATAAATAAAATAAATAATAAATAAATACATAAATAATAAATTGAACTCTGTCTCTTCCCATAATTCCTTTTTTTTTGAGCAACGTCTTACACTTTATAATACACTCACATTTATACTCAAACTTTGTGTTTACAAGTACAAAAGGCAAAGAACTGCAAAGAATCTTAGCGACTATCAGCAACTACATTCAATAGAGTTGATATTGTTGTCCCTGCTCTCCAGGCCCAAATCCAGAAGGGAAGGGCCAGCACCACTGGCATGTGGACTTCACCTTCAGAAGTTGTAGACTGTGTGCAGCTCAGCACACATCTGGGTCTCTACAGAGCTGAACTGAGACTCCATTGTGTTCCAGGCCAAATCAGCTAGAAGAAAGTCATCCATGGCCATCTGAGTTTCGTTGCTGGTGAAGAACAAGCTCCCCAGGGTCTCAAAGCCTGAGCTTATGGTCTGCGTCTCTGTACTGTTCAGCTGAAACTTGCTCTCCAGAGCAGGGAGGGTCTTAGCAGCGGAGGCTCCTTTGGTTTGGGTTTCTGTGTCAGACGAATCGGTGCTCATGGAAAAGCTGGAGTGTTTCAGAATGCTGCTGAGGGGCAGGTGAGGGCTACTGTCTAAAAAGAAGTTTAAGTCCATCTGTGTCTGTGTGTCAAACATCTCAAGGCCCAGGAAGTGAGAGCTCGCCCTGCACCCATAGGGCTGAGCCGACCTGTCTGCAAGCAGGAAGTTGGTTTGGGTCTCTATGTCCAGTGATTCCAAGACAGGCTCAGTGTGCATGGTGCCAAGTTCACTCTCTTCAGTTTGAGTCTGGATATTTGAGGCTGAAAAGAACTCTTCAATATCAAAATCTATTCCGGGATTCTGGGCCGGGCCAGATGGCATCTGGGTGTCAGGCCGGGGATTTGTGTCAGACAAAAGACTAAGGTTATCCAGTGGCTGTCTGATCAAGTAGATTACTTGACAAGATATTCTCTAAATCACTTAACAGATCCATCGTTTGGGTCTGATTATCTGTCATGTTCTGCGAAGGAAGCATACTACTCTGCGCACTGAAGTTTAAAATGGGTGTGGATTTCTCAATGTCTTGACTTAAAGTCTTAGGGTCGTTCTGAGGTAACAAACTGTGAGTTACTGTCTCTGCTACTAAGCTGCTGCTTATAATACTGTCTGTGGGAACACCGAATGACAAATGCATACTCTCAAAAATGTCTCCACACATCCCTGCCTGTTCCATCTGCATCCCATTCGTTTGGATTTCTCTGGAGATCCCACCTGGCTGGTGCTTTGCTTTTTTTAATATATTTTTTTAAACATGGTCACACCAAGCTGCTGGGCTGGTCTTGAATGTATGATGCAGGTGTGGCTCAGTTTCAATTTATTTGTTTTCCACACAGTGTCTACATGGTAATACTGTCCCTCGAGACTGCTGTCTCCCACGACAATCAAGTAAAATGAAGAGGCCGGCACCATGTTGACTTGGGACTTCACGGGTCGGAGCTCCCCAGGGGGACTTCTCTATCATTTCCCAGAGTCTGAAATCTCAGGCTTGCCGAGAGATGAGTTGAAGACCTCAAGCTCCCCATGAATGTGCAGGTTCTTCTCAGGTGACGCATCTGCTTGGGTGAGGGCCTGTGTATCCATGGCTGCAGAACCAGCGGGAGTGCAGGGTCCCGGGCTGAGGAAGGAGCAAGATCCAGCTCATCAGCTCCAGCCGCTGTGCCCAGCGCAGAGGCTGCATTCTGTTTAGGGCAACGAGGACGCTTTCTTTGGATATCTAGTTCTTTCATTTTCATATGTTAAAACTAGGAAGAAATACAAAGGGACTTCAAGTTTGAGCTTATTTTCTGAATAACAATCTGTCTGTCACTGGGTGAGAAGTGAGCATATCCCTTTTTTTTTTTTTTTTTGCGCTACTGGGGATTGAATTCAGGGGCATTCTACCTCCGAGCTACACCCCCAGCCTTTTATTCTTTATTTTGAAAAAAAATTTTTTTTTTTTTTTGCAGTACTGGGGATTGAATTCAGGGGCATTCCACCTCTGAGCTATACCCCCAGCCCTATTTTTTATTCTTTATTTTGAAACCAGGTCTCACTAAGTTGCGGAGTGCCTCACTAGTTAGCTGAGGCTGGCCGCGAACCCGGATCCTCCAGTCTCTGCCTCCCGAATGCTGGGATTACAAGCGTGTGCCACCACGCCCGGCTTATTCTTTATTTTGAAACTGGGTCTCACTAAGTTGCAGAGTGCCTCACTAGGTAGCTGAGGCTGGCCGCGAACCTGGATCCTCCGGTCTCAGCCTCCCAAATGCTGGGATTACAAACATGCGCCACCATGTCCTGCAATCCTCCTGTCTCAGCTCCCCAAGCGCTAGGATTACAGATGTGGGTCATGACGCCTGGCTCTTTTGTCCCATTGGATCATGCCTGTGTCACAGGCTCTGAGAGTCCCCGGCCATCAGTATCTGCTTCCTCAGGGAGTGCTCGGATTCCTCTGTGACATGTCCTGCTCCCTTATGTTCTGTCTCCCAGTACGCCCACATCGCCAGCTCTTCCTGTTCCCCAAGGTGCCCTCTGAAAATGTGACCCGTTTCAGAAATCCACGTTACTTTCTCTGTGATTTTTTTTTTTTTTGTAGTGGACATTGAACCTAGGGGAGTTCTGCCTCTGAGCATCACACACAGTCCTGTTTTATTTTGTTATTCCAAAGCAGAGTGTCACTAGGTTGCTGAGACTAGCTGAGAACCTGTGATCCTTCTGCATCAGCCTCCCAGGTACAGGCATTACAGGTGTGTGCCCTCGCTCTCAGCGTCCCTGGGGTTTATGTCCTTACACACAGAAGGTCAAGTCTCTCTGAGGCAGCTTACGTTCTCCAATGCACTAACTGTGATTCAAGTGCAAGGAAGAAGGGAGGGAGGGAGGGAGGGGGGGGAGGGAGGAAGGAAGGAAGGAACGAAGGAAGGAAGGGAGGGAGGAAGGAAGGAAAATTTTAGCACTATTATTCAGTGCTAACATGTACCTATTTTAAGTTATTATTTTAATATTTTTGGTATGGATTCAGTACACACTTTACTTGAAATAAATGTGCTAAAAGAGGCATATGCCATTTATACGTACAAAGAATCACAGAATACCAGTGACAACTATGTGACCCATCCAGTGTGGGGACTGGTGGAGCTTTATGTTTTCTATTTCTTCCTGTGTTTATCATGGTAAACCCCAATTCTCTGAACATGTAAATGGACAAATACCTCGACTGACTCAATCAATATTGTGTAAAAAGTTTCACATTCGTAACACTGTTGTAGATTTTTTTTCTTGGTATTGGGGTTGAAACCAGGGACATTCTGCCTCTGAGCTATACCCCGAGCCCTATTTTAGTTTTTGTTTAGCCCTATTTTGTTTTTTGTTTAGGTTTCTGAGAGTCTCGCTAGATTGGTGAGGCTGGTCTTGAACCTATGAGCCTCCTGTCTTAGCCTCTCAAGTACTAGGATTACAGGTGTACGCCACTATGCCTAGCTCTGCTATCAAAATTTTAATTTAAGAAATTCACATCTTCCATTATTTTGCCAAGTATATATTACAGCTCTAAATTTTTTAATTATATCTCCTGTTTATGAAACATTAACACTTCTGCTTTCCCGTAGTGTTGCATTATATAACTACACAGCCTAAAGAGTCAAGAAATAATTGGTTTTTACACTCTTAATTTTCAGATGATAATTTTTTGAATACATAACTGGAGATATACTACAACATTATGAACCTCGCATATATAAAGCTTGCATTAATAAAAGTGTGTGCATTTTGCAGATAAATATAAAAAAACTTTGTAGTACAACTGATATGCTGGGACCTCATGGGTCTGGAGAAACATCATTTCTTTCTCAGTGGACACATGACAGCGTAGACTCTTATAAGGACCCAGTTTTCAGGGTGGTATAGGATAGTTGCCTTGAAATAAAATCTTAAAATAATATGACCTCAATTTGTGGTGTGTGTGTGTGTGTGTGTGTGTGTGTGTGTGTGTGTGTGTGTGTATTTTACTGGGGATTTAACCCAGGGGCAGTCTACTTATGAGCTACAGCCCCAGCCCTTCTTATTTTGTGTTTTGAAACAGAATCTCTCTAGGATGCTGAGAGTCTCATTACTTGCTGAGTCTGTCTTGTAACCTGCAATCCTACTGCTTCAGCCTCCCAAGTACTGGGATTATAGGCATTACCACCACACCAGGCTTGATTCTATTTTAATTGTGGTTATATTTAAAATTCTGATTCCACATGCCTAAGAGGATAAAAATATTATATGGTTGTGCTAATTGGTTACAAAACTCTGCTGCATAGACTAGTTACTCTGGCATAAGGATAAAACAAAACAAACAAACAAACAAAAAACCACAGATGAGATATGCAGCTATCTTGAAGAAGTGAGAGAAAAGATTTACACTAGAGTCCTCTCAACACAACTAACTGGTAAACATATCCTATTTTGGTAATCCTTTTATCTTCTCTCATTTGGCAGGGACAGAGTTGATCAATTATTAAAAGAACTGCATTGTGTCCCAAGTCACATGACTGATGAACTGCATAATAATAAAAATGATAGCAAACATGCAGCATGGGGCCCCACCTCATCCCACCATTTCAGGTCCCAGAAGAAGCAAGAGCTAGCTAAAGGAGCACCCAAGAGCTCCCTGCCTCCAGTGTGTTCTTGTGACCAGAGACCCCTCCTTCCCCCAGACCCAGCACTCATGTTTATCCACCTTGAGCACTCTCACCCACCTCAACTGCATGGAGAATGGACCAGAACTCAACCTGCCTCGGGAAGCCCATACCAACAAATACCAGTGGTAAATCTAGCCCCAGCCACCAAGTCAGAGCCAAAAGTCTGGCTTAGGCCAGAGAGCACCCCCTAGAGGTAGCACTGGGAGAGACACAGCAGGGCCCCAGAGCCAGGGGCGCCTCTGACCAGGATCCGCTCGCAAGCTCTCCTTGCAAAATGGTACTGCTCCGGATACAGACCCAGTGTCAGCAACAGGAGGCCCCCTACCAGGGGGCCAGCTCAGGAAACAGAAAGATTGAGAACCACTAGACCGACAAGGCCCCCTGCCGCGGACCCTGCACTGGCGGGGCCTGCACAGACTGACCCGTGTCTCCAGGTTCTCACCCCCACGCACCATGCTCTTTTCAGCAGCATGTACCAGAGTTAAGACACTGATCGACCAAGGCACACAGTCATATATCTTTATTACACTCAGAAAGCACATCCTGTATGTCACAATCGTTGTGTGGACAGTCGTCCGCCCGTGTTAGGAGTTCTCTCGGTGCAGGCGGGCACCTCCCCGGCTCCTGGGTGGGAGGCTGTCCAGGCTCGTCATGCTTGGCTCGGTGGCCCATGGAGGGATTCGTGCGTGGCCCTTTCTATGGAGTACACCGATGGGAGCACTAGCGGGGCCCAAGGGCCCAGAGAAGCAGGGATGAACTGGTTCTTTCATTTATGAACAACAGCTGGGATCTCAACAGTGAAATAACCCTGTCAGACATTGAAGTCTGCGGCTTGGAGAATGATTACACACTGTTGTTTTACTCAAAGCACCTCCATACACTGATTTTTAATGCTGCAAGGCGCCATCTCATCGATGAACACTGGGTAATTAACGTCCCAGTGACATTCCAGACTCCCTCCCTATTCCTTCATCCCTATTTGCTTTGTCTGACAGGAACAAATTATTTTCAAATTCAGAGGAAACTATAAGATGAAAAAATGACAGTTCTCCCCCACTGCATAAATTAACATTTACTACGTTTACTCTTCTTCACCAACAAAAACTTGATGGACTTGATCACTCGATTTTCAGTACTGATCAACATCATAGGACTGACGGTGGCGTAGCCATTGCACCCCAGCATCTGGATGCACAGGCGCACTGCATCCTCCTTCTGCAAAATTTCATTGGAGGAAGAAACAATGGAGTCCACAACGTACATGGTCACAAAGAAACTCATGAGCAGCAGAATGGTCCCCATGGCCCTTTGTTCTGGGGATGTTTTGGGAGAAACGCTGGTGCTGTGGAGATGCCGGGACAGCCTCTTATGCCTGCACAGGAGAACCACCATGTACCCACTCGAGAGGCCCATCAGTCCTATTAAAAAGACGTCTCGAAGCATCCCCATTGCAGAAAAGGAGTACCTGAAAAAGTGACTCAAGGGTGAAACAGAGCAGGATTCTGAAACAAACCGAAGGGATGACGTCTTGTTGGAGGGGCCAGTAATGGCGATTACAAAGCGAACATTTATGAGTATACTGGAAACCCAGAGAATGAGAATGCAACACAGGCTGTGACGTGAAGACTTAGGTTTCAACTTTGCCATGCAGGTGCTTCTGGGGCTGAGGATGATGGCTTGAAGGACACTGAGCTGGCAGGTGGTACACAGAGAGAGACTCTTCATCAGCCTGTACAAGTAGATAACTGATTTGCATGTGACGTCATTCCAAAAGCTCCAAGACCCAAACTTGTCTATATCTATGAAAGCCCTGATTATTAGCATCACTAGATGAATAAGTGCCAAGTGACCAATGACCAGGTCTGTGGGCTTGAGCCTGCGTTGAAGGAGGAAGGTGAGGATGTGGAAGAGAAGCAGGATGGTGTTGGCTGATATTCCAATGCCAATTTGGAAGAAGAAGAAATTTCTAATGGCAATAAAACTATAAACATTGATGTTGTTACTCATTTTTCTAGTGAAAAGTTCAGAGTAAATGTCTGAGGAGGAAAGGAAGACAAATTCTCCTCAAGATAGATATCAACAACTTCATCATTCTCAAACAAAACTATTGCCGCCATTAATAATATTTGTGGATTCATCCTAATGCACACTTTTACCCCTTTGATGCATAAGTACTACACCCTCTTTTTATTTCATGTATTGGATTTTCATGGGTAGGGCAATGTTTTACATGTCTTTACATCCTCTGCAACCAGATAAAAAGCTGACTATGAAACAAGAGCTTGTCCATGTTTTCAAGGGAATTCAAGTGAAAAGGATTGCAAAGAAATCTAAATAAGATTCTCAAAGGGTATCCACAGGACAACCATGCTCATGGTTATATAATTTCAGTGCCCTCCTTATTCTGGATTATCTATGGCCAAATTACAAACTATAGATAAATGGAGACTCCGAGGTAAAAATGCTTGAAAGTTTTTTGGTTTTTTTTTTTTTCATTTCGTGGTGATGGGGATTGAACCCACAGGCATCCTATCCCTGAGCTATACCCCTAGTCTTACTTTATAGCAGGGTCTTACTAAGTTCCTGAGGGTCTCGCCAACCTGCTATTGTTGGCCATGAACCTGAAATTCTCCCATCTCACCTCCCTATGATAATATAATTAGATATTTTTATCAAAGAAATAGCTAGACTTAGGTTCCATTTGTAGAACTACCATTGTGTAACCTTGTGTGTGATTTTTTTGGTAAAGATAGCATTTCCTGGAAATTATGAGTGTCAACCCCTTTCCCAGCATCCCCTACAGCCAAAGGGGGAAATTTTGTGACACTACCCTCCTACCAATAGGAGCACAGAACAGAAACCCCGCATTGAAAATACTCTGCAGTTTTATGCCACTGAACTTCTGGATGTTCAACAACTGAGACTTGGAATATAATCAGAAAATAAAAGGCCTAAGAAAAGAATAATCAGTATTTTGGCCCTTGCCCTCCAAGGTCAAATAGGACCCACACAATTGACAGAACTTTTAAAGGCTCTAAAATTCTGATGTCACCCCACCCCCTCTGATTAGGGAATGTGACAACCCCACAGACTAAGAGCTACAGTAAATATTCTGTAAAAAGGAGGGCTGAAGAGGAGAACATTACTAATGCATCAAGGGAAGCCATGTGATCAGCAAGACTATGCCCCATCCTGGCAGATGGCACAACTGGTAGAGGAAAGTCATCACAAGTCCCTAAGAATAGCCCTGAGGAGCCTCAACTGTTCTTAATAGCAATATAATTTTATAAAAATATATGTTTGCCCAACATAGGGCTACCTCCTTGGTCTTGAATACCAAGCAGGAAAGTTTAGCAAAAAAAATGTACTATTCTGGGTCTAAGAAGACAACCATACTCATGGAGTCATTTAAAAGACCCCCACTTAATTACATTATAATCTAAAATGGTACCTCTGTTTTCAGACCCATAGTAGAGCGATGTCCTGGATGTCCAAAACCTCTCTCCAATGGATTCCTTAAAAGATGCTTTGAAACTAACCCCATCCCTCTTGAGTTTTTGCAGATCTTGGATCACCTAAGGGGAAAAAGAATGCTTGCTTTACAGACAGCTCTGCCAAATATGTAAGAAGAAGACACAGATAGTTGTCAATAACCCCTATAATGAGGAAATTATTAGTACTAGTGGATGGGGAGATAGTCAACACGGTAAATTGTATGCTGTGTTTTTTTTTCGGTTTGGGTTATTTGTAGAGTAAATTATATTACAAGCAGCAGATAGTTGCCATCTATACCCAAGATGTCTTCGAAGAAATTGCTAAACAACTAGAAGCTACGAGTAGGGTGATCTAGGGAAATCATTTAGCTCTAGATATGAAATAGCTGAAGATGCTGGAATTGGTAACACCTTTGAGAGGAAAAATGATCCTATGCCAACAAAATTTGAAGAAAAGAGTAGTAGTATATTAAAAAAGTGGGAGGAGTTGTGAGAACATAATTACATCTTTTCTATTGAAGAAATAGCTCAACTTAGGCTCCATTTTATAGGACGGCCATTGTGTAAGCTTGTGTTTGCTTGCACTTTTTGTAAAGATGGCATTTCCTGGAAACTGTGAGTACCAACCTTGCCCCCAGCATCTCCTTCAGGCAATGGCACAGTTTGGGGGGCTACACTCCCACCAATAATAGCCCAGCACAGAAGCCCCATGTCGAAAATAAAATACACAGCAGTTTTCCATCGCATTGTTCATACCCACCTAACTTTACTGATGGCTGGATCCTTTTGTGCAAAAAGTAAAACTCACCTTGCAAAGCCACTTTCAAGTACGTGTCTTTTCTCATGATATCATGGAAATTTATTTCTAACACTCCCAAGTACTAGGATTAGGGAACATGCACCACCATGCCCGGATGAAATGCTTCCGTTTAAATCCATGGTCTGCCATTTACTACAAGTGAGACCTTCCCAATCCATTTCATCTGTATTGCATATGTTTCTTTACTACATATAGTCATATTTTCTATATCCAAGAGATGTGATAGGTATAAAAAGATTAACATACTACACATGCTGGTTCCAACAAATCTTGTTCTGCACTCAGCCACCATTTTCTTCTTTGCCCTGAGCCTTCCAGACCTCATAGCCCTTTTTTTTATTTTGAGGCAAGGTCTTGCTAACTTGCTGAGGCAGGCCTCAATTTTTCCATCATGTCCCAGCCTCCCACTACTGGGTCTATAGGTGTGTGCCACCATGCCTCGCTAAGGAGCCACAAGAATTTAAGTATTTCAAGTCTAGTTAGATAATTGGTTTGAAACCTTCATAAATGCTTCACAATCTAAAATAGAAATTGCATAATAGCATCTAAAAAATTTACAGCTTCCCAACTCTTATTTTAAAATATTTCCAATTCATACCTTCAGCAAGTGTAGACTGGCTTCCCAGTAGAAACAACAGCAAGTAATCTAATGGTCCATCAGCCACCATGTTTTATAGGTCACACATTGTTATTACTAGACACACAGTACCTCTGGGTCTCTATATCTTCTATGTAGATATAAATGAAATATACCTATTAATATGCCTAATTAAGTAAGATATACCATATATGTTGGGATTTTGATACAGAAATAGGCCTACACTTTTAATCACGATGGCCTATCTCCTCACCTGAAATTCCTGAGACAGTTGGTAAACAACAGATCCCTAAAATAGCTGACATTTGTGCAAGCTCAGGCATCAGCCAGTATGTCCAGTGAAATGTCAGGAACCTGAGAATTAAAAAAAAAAGACAACCAGACCCCAGCCCTACCATATGCCCCCCTATCCACCATCTCACACAGGTCTTCTATAAAAAAGAATTCTAAAGGCCCCAAAGTTACTTTCTCCCTCTAGAGATGGCTCACATTCTCCCTTGAATGTATGCCACACACTTTCCTAAATAAAATTCTTTGTGTCTTAAAAAAGTGCTTTAAAATAATATAAACTAGCCAGATGTGCTAGTACACGCCTGTAATCCCAGCAGTTGGGAGGCTGAGATAGGAGGATCTAAGGTTTGAGCCCTACTTCAACAACTTAGTGAGACAGTCACAACTTAGTGAGAGAGGGTTAGAACACCCATTGGCTAAACTCCTAGGATGATGATGATGATGATGATGATGATGATGATGATGATGATGTGATCTATATAACTAGTATTTTATGTAGTTCTGTAAATCTACATAAAAAATTGTAAGATTCCCTTCTATCATGTTACTCTAAGACATACAGGCTTTACTTTAAGTCAGTTTAAAAAGTAAAATACCTAGCACTGAAAACCTGGACAAGCAGTCAGTCTGAATCATCTGCAAATCCAGGCACACGCCTTCCTGTTTCCACTGTTTCTAAGGGGACTTCAGTCCTGGGCACAAAGGCAGGGGGTCCCTGCAAGCATAGACGGAAGATAGGGAGGGCGGACACATCTGTTTTCTCTGGGCAACAGGAACATGACATATGGTCATTTATGTCCTGCACTCGGGGATGCACATTAAGTACACAAAAGGGCACATTTGGGCTTGTCACTACCACACACCTCCATTTCACCATCTTTTCATCTCTATCTTCATCTCCCTCCTTGACATACTGGAGAGATTACACCCTCGACCCTGGGGGACCTGGGTGAGTGAACACCACTCTCGTCAATTTGTTTCTTTATTTCTAAAGCAACTGCAGCCCATCATCACTGCTGGGAAAGACCTAGCGGCTAGCACCCACTCTCAGATGCTGATAACATTCACTTAAATTCATGAAGTTAAAGTGAAGACAAGATATATCTTCATGAGAAAATACTGTTAGGTATACTGGTATACAGGGATACTTATTCAATAATATTTTCAATTGATTTATGGAGATGAGAGAAGCAAAACTAAGTATATTAGTAAAATATGGGTTTTGAATTTATCTCTTCTTTGGTGAATAGGAATATGAATTAGTAATACTGGAGTAAAAATAACTGGAAAGCATACTAATACGCACTTTGAGAAATGTTGTAGCACTAACTGAAAAAGTCAAGTTAGTCTAAGAAATGAATGGGAACCTAAAGTTGTGAAATATTTCTGATGAAAAAAATCTTATTTTCATGAATTATCATATCAAAAGCCTAAGTATATTAAGATGAAAATTTCCATTTGCATTCTAGAAAATAAAATCATCTGAGCAGTGGAGAATAGGCAAGAGTTGGTTGTCTAATCTTAGGCTACCAAAACAGAATAGACCCAATTTGCCCCTTTTAATCATTCATCAAAGTCACCGATTCTGCACCAGTGGCATAGAGAGACACTTACCTAGACGGACGTGTGCAGGGACTCAGGCACCAAGAGAAACCTGCACAGCTTTAAGAAGGGGACGTCTTTACCCCATCTCCCTGCAGCATGTGAAAATGTGCCAGGATCCCACAGGGGAGTAGAAATCCTGGGAGTCCCTGGCAGATTTCACATGCCGCTTAGTTTTACTTTATTCCCTCTGGGATCATAGCAATCTGGGGACACAGCTGGGCTCAAAACTTTCCTCCATTCCCTGGACACAAATGCACGGAGGGAGCAGAGAGTCCCAATCCTGTACACAACACCGATTCTCTCAGTTGATGCCAAGATCAAATCAGTCCCAACCCTCTCCATACTGTGTTATCCCTACTCTAGGTGAGTGGTTCCTGACATCTGCCATGGATTCCAGGGCTCTGAAGGTCCTTTCCCCACAGTGTGTGACTGGCTCCCTCTTCCCAGGTTCACTTTTGCCCTGATCATGCGGACTGGAGTATTACTGGCCAAATATCCTGTGTGATTTCCAAACTCAGTTTTAGGTTTCCAGCTTTGTTGCAGGAAACTTAAGTTAAATTAGACATTAAAGTATCCTTTCTGGACATGAGTGTAAGAAGCAAAAGCATTTTAAATTAATTCTTTAGATTTTCCCAGAATTCCTAGAGTGGCCCTAAATGTGATATAAATGTGCAGCCCCTGCAGATTAAAGATGGAACACACATCTCTGCAGAGAGCATGGATTTCTGTGACGGGGGTACTAAGAAACCACAGCAGGTGTGCCCCCATGCACACCTGAAATTCCAGTACTTGGAAGGCTGAGACAGGAGGAATGCAGGTTCAAGGCCAACCTCAGCCACTTAGTGAGGCCCTCTGTGAATTTAGTGAGACACTATTTCAAAATTTTAAAACCAAGCAGAAAATAGGGCTGGAGATGTGGATCAGATGTAAAATGCAGGCAGGCAGGCTGGTTCAACACTCAGCCCATCCAGGACAAAAATAAATAAATAAATAAATAAATAAATAAATAAATAAATAAATAAATAAATAAATAAATAAATAAATAAATAGAAGTCAATCTTCATGAACTAGTTTGTTGACCAAAGGTCTCTCTGGCAATACAGGAGCTCCCTCAGGCTTCAAATCTGAACATTCCACACCTTCAATGGTATTAGATACTTTGAACAATTCTCAGTTCTCTCTATCTTATTAAATTTATTAGGAAGGGAATCAGAAAGGAGACACATTTTTTTGTATACACAAATAAACGCTAAGAGAAAAGAAAAACGCTCACAGTAATGCAATAACTACATTCATTTTGTTTTGTTTTGTAGTACTGGGGATGGAACCCAGGAGCATTCTACTTCTGAGCTATCCCTCCAGACCTATTTTATTCTTTTATTTTGAAACAGGGTCTCACTAAGTAGATGAGGCTGGCTGCGAACCTGCAATCCTCCGTCTCAGCCTATCAAGTACTGGGATGACAAGCGTGCGCCACCACACCCAGCTAATAACTACATTCTTACATACCTAGCTGAGCTAAATACACACCATGGAACAACTGATTTAATAAAGAATGCTATAAACTTTGATGCATCTATCAATGCTGCGATACAGGATACGTGGCATCCACAGCCCAGGCCTTTTTCTACAGTCTGTAAGCAGGAATATGCGCAGCCGAGTCAGTGGCTGCTAATCAGACAGACTGAGCCACAAACGGGACGCCACGTCGGGTGGTGGCCGCAGACACCAGGCAGACACCATCCATCAGAGAGAACAGACTCGGTCCTTTTTCAAGCACCTGCTACCAAGTTATTAAACATCACAAAATCATGCCATCAAAATGTATGTTTTATGAGCTATAAGCTAGTCTTCCTAAAACAAACACTAATGAATTTAAACAGTAGGGGCTAGGGATGCAGCTCAGAGGTAGACTACATGTCTGGCATGTGTTAAAGCCAGGCACTAAAACAAAAAAACAAACAAACAAAAAAGAAATTAGGCAGAATCTAAATTAACTATATCTGAACTCTGGAAAAGAGTCAAAGGTTTACATCAACCAGGGAAGGCATCTGCAAATGGTAGGAAAGCTTTGTGACATTTGTTTTTCTTACCCTTGCCCAGCTACTTGGTAGTAGGCAGTACTCGTGTGTGTGTGTGTGTGTGTGTGTGTGTGTGTGTACGTGCACACATATATGTGTGGTACTGGAGATTAAACCCAGGACCATTCTACCTCTGTGTTACATCACCAGCCCTGTTTTTTGTTTCTTTTTTTAATTTTGAAATAGGTTCTCACTGAGGTTCTGAGTGTCTCCCGAAGTTTCTGAGGCTGGCCTCAAACCTGTGGTCCTCCTATCTCAGGCTCCCAAGTTCTGGGGTGACCGGAGGGCACCACCTTGCCCAGCTAGTAGTTTATCTCTTTAAGTGGCCGCACTCCATATTCTCACTATTCTCTCTGAACCACAGGGAACAGAGCAGACCTTGTTTGCAAAATATTCTGTTATCTCCTCAACCATCTGGCAGATGCCTGAAGTACTGAACACAGGTGCGCATACCTGTCGGATAACGTAGAACCTGGCCAGGAAATGTGGCAGTGCTCATGAGTCTGGCTAATCAACTGCAGTGCCAGAAGCAGGAGGCAAGAGACTACCAAAGGAGACACGAATATACCGCACTGAGGCTCACAGCCGACGCTTGCTGGCATGGGACTCTGGGGCCAATCAGGGCATTCAAAGTCAGCCAGGTATCAAAGGGGTTTAGAAATCCATGAGCATGACAATAGTGCACTCTACAGACCTGCGGGAACCTTTGGAAGACCCCAAAACCCTGATAATCAGCAACCTGTGACCTACTTCAGAGACACCAAGAACGCCAGCCCAAGAATCACACAGCACTGCAACGACAGAACAGAGAAGGACCACCACATCCACACCCCCATACACGTGTGCCCACGCTCCACCGGACACACAGGGACTGCGGCTGGGCTGCGCAGCTCGCAAGGCACAAGGAGGAATACAGGAGTTCTGAAAGCCGTGGAGCAGCCCAGCGCTCGCTGTGCAGAGCTTGAGCTCCCACGCTTGCATTGGGACGGGCCCCAGGGACACCCAGCCCCCTGGCAGGCACGGAGTGACCCCGGGCCAAGGTACCAGTCACTGCAGGACACCAAAACATTGGGGCTACAAGCTGGTGTCATTGCTGTAAGTTACCCTGAAAGTGAGAGAACGCTTGGAACTTGCTCCAGAACCCACTGTAACATGTGGACATTTCACGGCTGAAAGTATCCACGCAGACCCAAGGAGAAGCAGAAGCCAGGTACAAGAGTTGTTTTTTTTAATATATATAATCATTGTTTTATATATATATATATTTTTTTCTTTCTCTTCGCCTTTTAAATTTGTATGTTTCTTAGGTTTTGGCTGCTGCTCTGTAATTTTCTCTTTTTTTTTTTTTTTCTTTTTGCAGTAATGGGGATTGAACTCAGGGGCAATCTACCTCCAAGCTACATCCCCAGCCCTATTTTTCCCTACTTTTTAGTCTATATTTTGAAACAAGGCCTCACAAAGTTGTGGAGGGCCTCACTAAATAGCGGAGGCTGGCTTTGAACATGGATTCTCCGGTCTCAGCTTCTCAAGTACTGGGATTACAAGCGTGTGCCACCATGCCATGCTCCTGTAATTGTTTATTGGTAAAGGGGGGAAGTTACCCCTTTTTCAAGTTTTTTTTTTTCCTTTTTCCTATCTCCTTCCTTCTCTCACCTTTTTTTTCTTTCTGTCTTTTGTGGTGCAGTGGATTGAGCCTAGGAAGCTAGTAAGTGCTGGGTAAGCACCCTACCAACCCCCAGCCTAGAAGACCCTCTTCCTAGCAACCAGCAGGAGCCAGCGCCTCCCTCCACCCCCACCTCATCTTCCTCCTCAGCAAAGTAGTAGACAGAGCAAGCAGGGAGCAGGCTTGGACAAGCGCTTCTGAACAACCTTTACATCTCTTCTGAGCAAGCCTCAGAGCAAGATAAAAACAAAACAAAAACCACAAGGAAACATCCAAGCCACAAGAGAAAGCAGCTCTCTTCCAACAAAAAAACTTTTACTCACCCCCTGATTAACCAATTCTTAAGTTTCCTTTTTATTTTTTATTCTTATTTTTCTCTTCCTCTCCTCTTCTGTGCATATGTACGAGAAATCATCTGTGTTTTATTCTGATCGTCGGACCCTTGGCTAATCTGTCCCCCAGTGCCTTGTATTAAATCCGTTTTGTTTCACTCGACCTAGCTGTTCCACACTGGCCATGAGAATTCTCCTTCACTTTCACTATTTCCAACCTATACTGTATATTAGCTAACTACATGTAATCTCTTATTCCACGTGATTCTATTCTCTACTTGATCCTGTGCTTGCTTGCCTTACTCTAGCTCCTTCCCCTCACTCACGCACCCTACACTACTTAACACCACACAACTTGCCCTTGTACACACCAGGTGGCTCCTCTGAACCCTACCGCTGAGATGGGACCATATAGGTGAACCCACATGAAGGACTGCCAGACACTAGGGACAAACTGATCACAACTGACACACAGAACCACCAGCACCTCACACATTGAGGTTTAAGAATGCACAGGGCAAGCTGGCCGTGGTGGCGCACGGTTGTCATCCCAGCATTTGGAAGGCTGAGACAGGAGGATTGTAGGTTCGAGGCCAGCCTCAGCTACCTAGTGAGGCCCTCCACAACTTAGTGAGACCCTGTTTCAAAATAAAGAATAAAAAATAGGGCTGGGGGTGTAGCTCAGAGGTAGAATGCCCCTGAGTTCAATCCCCAGTACCACACACACACACACACACACACACACACACACACACACACACAATGCACAGGTCACAAACTGCTCTGCTCACACCTCAGAGCCTACTCCCTCTTGTGACAGAAAGGTCCCCTGACATTAATAACTGGAAACCATCAACATCACTAGAGCAGCAGACAGACAGAGACCTGGGATAATTGCAATCCAGTAGTGATCAGCTACAGGCAGAACAACAGTGGGTGATACAGAACACAGACCTCAAAGTCTGCGTTAAAGGATGACAGTCAACAGAAAGCAGAAAATACCCACAGACTAGCGGGTATTCACTTTTAAGGCATATCTTGAAGTAAACATCTGCCACCAGAATAAGATGATATAAAGGAAGAGAAATTAGACATAGAAAACCCACAGAGCGAAAGAGAGCCATCAAAAGTCAACAAGGAGCCGGGCGTGGTGGCGCATAATTGTCATCCCAGTACTTGGGAGGCTGAGACAGGAGGATCCGAGTTTGAGGACAGCCTCAGCTACTTAGTGAAGCCCTCTGCAACTTAGTGAGACCCTGTTTCAAAATAAAGAATAAAAAATAGGGCTGGGGGCATAGCTTGGAGGTAGAATGCCTCTGGGTTCAATCCCCAGTTCTGCAAAAAAAAAAAAAATTAAATTAAATTAAAATTAAAATAAATAAATAAAATAATAAAATAGGGATGGGGTTGTAGCTCAGAGGTGGAATGCCCCTGGGTTCAATCTCCAGTTCTGCAAAAAATAAAATTAAAATGAAGACAGGCATGGTGGCACACCCTTGTAATCCCAGTACTTGGAAGGCTGAGACTGGAGAATCTGGGTTCTCAGTGAGCCTCAGCTACTTAGTGAGGCCCTCCACAACTAAGTGAGACCCTGTTTCAAAAATAAAAGAATAAAACATAGGGCTGGGGGTGTAGTTCAGAGGTAGAATGCCCCTGGGTTCAATCCCCAGTACCGCAAAATAAATAAATAAATTAATTAATAAATTAATAAATTAATTAAATAAAATATGACCAGAGGTGTATCTCAGAGATAGAATGCCCCTGGGTTCAACCCCCAATTTCCCTCCATACATAAAAGCCACTACAGCCACAATAATTTCTTTTATTTATTTATTTATTTATTTATTTATTGCAGTACTGGGGATTGAACTCAAGGGCATTTTACCTCCGAGCTATACTCCCAGCCCTATTTTTTATTCTTTATTTTGAAACAGGGTCTCCCTAAGTTGCAGAGGGCCTCACTAGGTAGCTGAGGCTGGCCATGAACCCAGATCCTCCAGTCTCAGCCTCTCAAATGCTGGGATGACAAGCGTGCACCACCACGCCCAGCCACAGTAATTTATTAATGTGAACACTATATAAAAGGATATAAAATGAAATACCAATAGCACAAAATGTCAGGAGGGGGAAGAATAAAACTGTCGAGTTTCTTTATGTGATTGACGAACTACAACTGACAATTAAATACAGAAGAAATGTTCCAAATCATTAGCAATCAGGGAGATGCAAATCAAACCGATAGTGAGAGTCCATCTAACCCCAATCAGAATGGCAATCATTAAGAAGTCAAATGACAAATGCTGCTGAGGATGTGGGGAAATAAAAACGCTTCACTGATGCTGGGATTACAAATTAGTGTAGCTGCTATGGAGATCAGTGTGGAGATTCCTCAGAAAATGGGGACTGGATCCACTACATGATCCAGCTATATCACTCCTAGGTATCTTTGCAAAGGGACTGAAGTCAGAATATTATAGTACTGAGTGCATATACATGCTTACAGCAGCACAATTCATAATAGCCAGATTATAGAACCAACCTAGGTGTCCATCAACAGTTGAATAGATTACAAAATTATAGGATATAGACAAAATGGAATTCTACTCAGCAATAAAGAAGAATAAAGTTATGTCACTTGCAGGAAAATGGCTGGACCTGGAGAACATTATGCTAAGTGAGATTAGCCAGTCACAGCAAGTAAAGGTCATAGGTTTTCTCTCATAAGCAGAAGCTAGGGAATAATCAGGATACTGAGGGACTTCAGACAATAGAGGAGAAACTCCAGCAGAGCCAGGGAGGCAGTCTAGGGGTAGAGGTGAGGGGAGAGAGAGAAGAAATGAAGGAATCACTTCCACTACTATTACATGCATTGTGAGACTACCAATGCCAATCTCAGTACCCTGAGGTTTACTTTTAATAGAAATGAGAATATTATTTATTGGAGACCATGTTTCAAATAAAAAAATAAAATGGGACTAGGGGGTGCAGCACAGATGTAGAATGACCCTGGGTTCAATCGCAAGTACCAACAAAAGAAGAAAAAAAAACTGCAAGGAATAGAATAAAGGAAATATCTGAGAGTCCATCCTGATATAATTCAATAATTTTGTAAGGAAGTCAATGGAGGAAGGAAGCGCCATATTTAGTGGAACTCCAGTTAACCTTTATAGCAAGAGCGAGAAAAAATATGCAACCAATAGCAGGGGTAGTAACAACTGCTACAGGCACTGATGGATGAAAAATACTAGCATGCGTAATAGAATGAGTCTAGGATGTACTAATCTTACACTGTCTTCTGAGCAGACACTTGCTCCTTGCAAAGGACAGTGGCAACTTTACCATGGGGGGGGGGGGGACTACCAGGAACCTCACAGGAAAATAAGTACCATCAATTGAATTAAACAGACCAACATGGTACAACCATTGATAGGATGCTATAAGACACATCTCTTGTCTGGGACTCCTGCTAAGAAAGCCCAAGTTCAGCGTAATCTTTAGAAACATCAGACAAATACAAGTTGGAGGAGAGTCTACAGAATGAACGACAGTGTGTCAAAGGTTAAGGGAGACTGAGCAACTGTCATGCAGTGGAAAATGCAAACACACAGCTAAAGGACACTTGTACCTTCAGTTGGATGACAAAGTGGAAAATAGCTTCAGGAGGCACTGATAAAAACTGAATAATTTATTTAGGTTATTTTTACAGCATTGAATCTGTTATTTGTTGGTTTCCAAAATTCAAATATGATAAAAGAACAGGGAATCAAGGGAGCTATGGAAACTACACTCCATCCATGACTTTTTTGTGTGTCTAAGGTAAATGCCCCTGAGTTCAATCCCCAGTACTGAAAAAAAAAAAAAAAGCAACAACAACAAAAAATCAGGCTCTGCTTCCTACTCATCCTAGCTTGCAGTTTGAGTTTCCTAGTCCCAAGGCTGCTGGGTTGGCATGGCAATGAAGGTAAGATGAAAGCCAACACTAAGAAGGTTATAAACCTAGGAGTGGTCGTGCACACTTGTAATCCCAGTACTTGGAAGGCTGAGACAGGAGGATACTAGGTTCGTGATCAGCCTCAGCTACTTAGTGAGATCCTGTATCAAAATAAAGAAAAAAAAATATGGCTGGAGCCGGGTGTGGTGGTGCATGCTTGTAATCCCAGCATTTGGGAGGCTGAGACCAGAGGATCTGGGTTAGTGGCCAGCCTCAGCTACCTAGTGAGGCACTCCGCAACTTAGTGAGACCCTGTTTCAAAATAAAGAATAAGAAATATGGCTGGGGGTGTAGCTCAGAGGTAGAATGCCCCTGAGTTCAATCCCCAGTACTGCAAAAAAAAAAAAATTAGGTATAATGCCCCTGGGTTCCATCCCCAGTAGCGCGTACACACACACACACACACACACACACACACACACACACACAGTGTATTCCTACTTTCCATAAATATATCTGTCTTTGTCTCTGACCAATCATACTGAAATTATTTTTGCCACAGAAGCCAAGAACCTCGAGGGTCTTAAGGTGAGATTCCCTTCCCCAAACCAGGGAACACCTCAGGACTCCTCAAGGAATTATCATGTTTTCCTCTGACAAGCTACAGAAAAGAACTCACCTTAACATCGTTGGTGCTGACTGTGTGGCTTTCAGAGACATCGACCGTGATAAGTCCACTAAGATGTTTTGGTTTTTGTTTTTTCTCTCTATGATGTTGTCTTGTTTTCTACTTTATCTAAGCTGGTCTTCAGTTACTGTTAATGGGGAAGGGGTACAGGTGTAACAGCACTGGGGGCTCTTTTCCTCAATTCAACTAAAATTTGTTGGATTAGGAAATTAAAACTACTAGGCAACTCAGTTGCAGGGTCAACAAATCCTTAGTACAAAGTCGGTAAGAAATTGATAGAAAGGGAACAGAATGAGAGCAGCATGCCTTGCAGACACGCTGGAGAGTCCAAAAGTGGAGCTCTCCCTCCCCTCCGACCCCACCCTTAAGTCAAGTTTGCCCCTTTGTGTGTTCTTATCAGCATTCCCAAGACAATGGGGCTGACAACTCATTTTAGGGAGGTGGTATTACCTTTTTGCTGGTCAGTGTCTTCATTAACTGCCTCACATGCTTTTTTTTTTTTTTGCAGTACTGGGGATTGAACCCAGGGGCATTCTACCTCTGAGCTACAACCCCAGCACTATTTTGTATTCTTTATTATGAAACAGGGTCTCACTAAGTTGCCAAGTGATCACTAAGTAGTTGAGGCTGGCCATGAACCTGCGATCCTCCTGTCTCAGCCTCCCAAGTACTGGGATTACAAGCATGCACCACCGAGTCCGGCTCCTCACATGCTATTTTAATTGGATATGGCTGCCCTAAGGGATTGCATTCCAATAAAAAGCACACACCTATGATCCTAGTACTTGGGAAACTGAGACAGAAGGATCACAAGTTCGCCTCTAATCTCACCAATTTACTGAGGCCCTACTAAACTTAGTGAGATCGTGTTTCAAAATAAAAATAAAAATAAAATAAATCAGTCTGGCGGTGTAGCTAGGAGGTAGAATACCCCTGGGTTCAATCCTCCATAACACACACACACACACACACACACACACACACACACACACACACACAGCTTCCCTTACAAGACCAGAGGCCAGAAAATTAAAGTGAGATTTTAAAATGATTTCTTTTGCCTTGATTCCATTTTTGCATAATATATATATACATGTATTTAATTCATAAATTGATATGAATTTAGGTACAAGGGTGAATACAAATGTTCCACCAACAAGATAGTTCTCTTCAAAAGTAGGAAGCCCTTCTTTAAAACAGTTGAAGGGGGAGGCCCTGAGTTCATCCCCACCGGGGGAAAAAAAAACCTGCAAAAGACGGACTTTCCTGAGTTCTACCCCTCAACTTCCTTTGGAAAGAAAATAGTCAATTGCAATGCTTAAGCAAGTTTTTATTTAGAGACAGGAAGGGAGGGAAGAGAGACCTTCAGGCTTCCTTTCAGAGAATGCCAGAGAGAGCCCCAAGAGGAACCTCTTTTGTTTGAACTACAGGTCTTTTTATTATTACTTATTTATTTATTTTTGTGGTACTGTGGATTGAACCCAGGGACATTCTACCTCCTGGCTACACCCCCAGTCCTATTTTTTCTTTTGAAAAAGGGTCTTGTTGATATTGGCTATTTTGTTTTCTACACACTGATGCAATATGTGAAGTCGAATTTTGTCTTTTTCCTATTGATTTCAATGTTTTCTCTACAACTATTAAATCTGTTCACATTTTTTTTGATTTTTGTTAGGGATATTGATGTGATAGGTTATTTTGATGTTTGAAACACCTTTTTTTTGTGGAGAAAATCTGCAGTTGGCTCTGATGAGCCTAAGCTCATCAAAAGAGACAAAGAAGGTCAATTTTAACTTGTAAAAGGAACAATCCAGCAAGAGGAAATAACAATTATCAACATCTATGCCCCAAACATTGGTGCAGCCACTTTCATAAAACAAACTCTGCATAATATAAAGTCACACATAGATCCCAATATGCTAATACTAGGAGACTTCAATACTCCTCTCACATCACTAGACCGATCTTCTAAAAAAAAAAAAACGTCAGTAAAGATTCTTCAGACCTAAATAATACCATAAACCAAATGGACCTGTTAGACACATACAGAATATTTCACCCAACTACAGCTGAATTCACATTTTTCTCAGCAGCACATGGAACATTCTCCAAAACAGACCACAATCTGGGCCACAAAGAGAGCACTGACAAACTCAAAAAATGTAACATAATTCCCTGCATCTTTTCAGACCACAATGGAATGAAACTATAAATCAACTCTAAGAAGACCCATAGTAACCATGTAAACATATGGAGACTGAACACCACATTGCTGAGAGAGGAATGGGTCATAGAAGAAGTAAGGGGAGAAATTTAAAAATTCCTAGAAACCAATGAAAACAGAGACACAACATATCAAAACCTCTGGGACACCTTAAAGGCAGTACTAAGAGGAAAATTTATAGCACTGAATGCCCATATAAGAAGAACAGAAACTCACCAAATAAATAACCTAATGACACAGCTCAAAGCCCTTGAAAAACAAGAACAGTCCAACCCCAAAGCCAGTAGAAGACAGGAAATTATGAAAATCAGAGCAGAAATTAATGAAATAGAGAACAAAAAAAAAACAATACAGAAGATCAACAAATCCAAAAGCTGGTTTCTGGAAAAAATAAACAAGATAGATAAACCATTGGCCAACCTAACCAAAAGAAAGAGAGAATCAACCCAAATTACCAAAATAAGAGATGAAAAAGGTGGTATTACCATGGCCAGTGCAGAAATACAGATGATCATCAGAAACTATTTTGAAAAACTATACTCCAACAAAATGGAAAATCTGGAAGAAATTGACAATTTTTTATTTTTTATATGTTACATTTATTTATTTGTTTATTTTTGCGGTACTGGGGATGGAACCCAGGGGCATTCTACCTCCAAGCTACACCGCTAGCCCTATTTTTTATTCTTTATTTTGAAACAGGGTCTTACTAAGTTGTGGAGTGCCTCACTAGGTAGCTGAGGCTGGCCTCAAACCTGGATCCTCTGGTATCAGCCTCCCAAATGCTGAGATTACAAGTGTGCGCCACCATGCCCGGTGACAATTTTTAGATACATACAGCCTTCCTAAATTGAGCCAAGAAGATATAGAAAATTTAAATCAACCAATAAAAATCAAAGAAATAGAAACAGCAATAAAAAGTTTACCATCAAACAAAAGCCCAGGGCCAGATGGTTTTCCAAGTGAATTTTATAAAATATTTATGGAAGAGCTAATCCCAATACTCCTCAAACTATTCCGTGAAATAAAATGAAATGGGACCCTCCTAAACACTTTCTATGAAGCCAACATCACATTAATACCAAAGCCAAATAAAGACAGCTCAAGCAAAGAAAACTATAGACCTATATCATTGATGAACTTAGATGCAAAACTGCTAAACAAAATACTTGCAATATGCATTCAAAACCACATCAAGAAAATTATACACCATGACCAAGTCGGGTTCATCCCAGGGATGCAAGGCTGGTTCAACATACGAAAAACAATCCATGTAATACACCACATAAACAGACTTAAAGACAAAAATCACATGATCATCTCAATTGATGTTGAAAAAGCATTTGACAAGATCCAACACCCATTCATGCTAAAAGCACTGCAGAGAATGGGAAGTGAAGGAACATACCTCAAAATTATAGAGGCAATATACAATAGGCCTACAGCCAACATCATATTAAGTAGAGAAAAATTGCAAGAGTTCCCACTGAAAGCAGGAACAAGACAAGGATGTCCATTATCACCTCTTCTGTTCAATATAGTACTTGAGACTCTAGCCAGAGCAATAAGGCAAGAGAAGGAAATCAAAGGGGTAAAAATAGGGAAAGAAGAACTAAAACTATCCCTCTTTGCAGATGACATGTTACTATACTTAGAAGACCCAACAAAGTCAACCAAAAAACTTATAGAACTGATCAACAAATTCAGCAAAGTGTCTGGATACAAAATCAATTTTAAAAAACCAGAAGTTTCCTGTATGCCAACCATAAATCCACTGAAAAAGAAATCCAGAAAACAATTCCACTCACAATAGCACCCCCCCCAAATAAAATACTTAGGGATAAACCTAACCAAAGAAGTAAGAGACCTCTATAAGGAAAACTACAAAAAGCTGAAAAAAGAAATCAACGAAGACCTTAGAAGATGGAAAAATCTACCATGCTCTTGGATAGGCAGAATAAATATCATCAAAATGGTTTTCCTCCCAAAAGTAATCTACAAATTCAATGAAATTACCAAGGTCACTCCTCACAGACATAGAAAAATCAGTCCTTAAATTCATTTGGAACAACAAAAAGCCCAGGACAGCCAAAGTAGTTCTTAGCAACAAGAACCATGCAGGAGGTATCACAATACCTGACTTTAGACTCTACTACAAAGCCACAGTAATAAAAACAGGATGATACTGGCACAAAAACAGACACACAGACTAATGGAGCAGAATAGAAGATTCAGAAACAGACCCACATGCTTACAGTCAACTGATTTTTGACAAAGGAGCCAAAAACATACACTGGAAAAAATATAGACTGTGGGAAGCGAAGAAAACTTTTGCTAAATTCAAAAGACTCAAAAGCTAAGATAACTGCTTACTGTCAAGGCTGTCTGAGCAATTAAAACTTAGCCAGTGCCTGTTACGACCCTGAGGATAATAAGTTGTAACTTCCCAGGAATCCCTGGAAGGTTTATGGCCTGTGATGTTTGTCTTCCCCTGTCTAGGGGTCTAAGATAAGGTGTAAGTAACAAATGTTTCTTCTATGTTTGATTGATGTGGCCCACCTGGATTTTAGGGCCTGTGAGATAATGAATATTGTGCATGTACTCAAGGTCTGGCTTCAACTATATATCCCCAAAGCTGCTTAATAAAGTTGAACATTTGTTCCCCTCGCGAGGTTGTGTCTATGTCTGTGTCTGTGTCTGTGTGTCTGTCTGTCTTTTGTGTTTAAGCTTCCAGTGCGGACTGCAGGATAGGGAAACTGAGGCAGCAGCTGGCCTGCTGCAATAGACCCTTTAACAAATGGTGTAGGCAAAACTGGTTAAGCATATGCAGGAAAATGGAAATAAACTCCACTGAGTAATGGAATTTTACTCAGCCATAAAGAAGAACAAAATCATGTTATTTGCAGGGAAGTGGATGGAACTGGAAAACATTATGTTAAGTGAGATTAGTCAGTCACAAAAAGTTAAGAATAGAATGCTCTCCCTAATATGTGGAAGCTAGGGAGAAAATGGGACATAAGAGGGACTCCAGATGAAGAAGGAGAATCCTTAGGTGAACAACGAATTTGACTTAATGGAAGGTGATGGGGGGAGCAGGGACACCCTAATGCACATGATGTACTTTCATGAACACATCAATGTCAATCACTAAACTGACCTTGAGAAGGAGGAAGGAGGAGGAAGTGGGACGGGAATTGGGGAAGGGTTAATGAGAAATGTTTGCATGTATGCCTTTACCAGCTTGTACCTAACAAAGATGTGTGATTACAATGCACCAATCAAAAAAAGGATTTGTTAAAGTTACGCCAGGAGATTTTTGATTTATGTAATGCAGAGCCCATTTCTATTAATGTGGCAGAAACAGCTAAGACATTTGTAGATCGGCTTCAAGCCTTGGTCACTACCTGGCCCTCGTTTACCTCCTTGCTGGGAGGAGTAATAGGAGCAGCAGCAATAGTCATTCTAGGCTTATGCATTCTACCACTTGTTGTACGCCTTGTGATCAATACCTTTGTTAGTATACGAGCAGATTTACATGGAATAAAACTGCAAGCACTGACTCACACAGGGCCTGGTAGTCAATGACGGGTTGGATTTTCTCAGGGCAGTGTCAACCAAAGACAGGGCTCATTGAATGACTCATCGAGACCCCATAATGGGTAAGATTATGTACCTGGTAGGAAAGGACCTAATATAGTCATAGTCCTTCATGCATTTTAAAATAAAAACCGGGGAGTTTGTGAGCCCAGCTGGGCCCTTTCCCTCCTGGCAGTTGCTATCTGCATATATGAGTAATTATACTGATTATTCTGCTATGGCTACTTTGGCATCTCGAAATCTGGTGATTGCTTATAGGATGCATAGATGAAAGACTCTTCTACTTCTTAGAAAGTAAATACATGACTCTAGAGGTTTATGGTTTTGTGACTCTAGAAAGTTGGCTTGACCAAGTTTTAAGAATGTGGGCTGGAAAACGAAGAAGTGGTGCTAATTGTGCTCTGACAAGGATTGGTATGTCGTAAATGTATACGTAACCCTGTTGCCCTCAAGAAATGTATAAAAAATCCATGCTGAATAATAAAAATTTTTTAAAAAAACATTAAAAAAAGAATAGAAGATTCAGATCCAGACCCATGAGCTTACAGTCAATCGATTTTTGACAAAGGGGCCAAACACATACACTGGAAAAAAGATAGCCTCTTTGACAAATGGTGTTGGCAAAACTGGTTAACCACATGCAGGAAAATGGAAATAAACCCCACTTTCTTACCCTGCACAAGAGTCACCTCAAGGTGGATCAAAGACGTGGAAGTCAGGCCAGAGACCTTGCAGCTACTTGAAGATGGCATAGGCCCAACACTTCAACACATAGGCACAGGTCAAAACTTTCTCAACAAGACCCCAAAAGCACAAGCAACTCAAAGGAAGATCAATAGATGAGATTGCCTTAAACTGAAGAGCTTCTGTGCAGATGAAAAAAGGAGAAACCCTAGATAAGCAAAGAAGTTGACTTAACTGAAGGTGATGGATGGAGGGGCACCCTAATGCCCATGATGTACTTTCAGGAACATATCAAAGTCAATCACTAAACTGAACTTGAGAAGGAGGGAGTGGGGCAGGAAGTGGGGAAGGGTTAAATGAGAAATATGTGGATGTATGCCTTTATCAGCTTGTACCTAACAAAGACGTATGATTACAATGCACCAACTAAAAAAATTAAATTAAATTAAAAAAAAAAAAGTGTGAAGCCGGGCATGGTGGTGCACACTTGTAATCCCAGTACTTGGGATGCTACTACCAGAGGATCCGCGGCCAGCCTCAGCTACTTAGTGAGATCCTCTGCAACTTAGTGAGACCCTGTTTCAAAATAGAGAAGAAAAAATAGGACAGGGGGAGTAGCTTGGAGGTCAAATGCACCTGGATTCAATCCCCAGTACCGAAAAAAAAAGTGTGGCCCATGAAGGGCTTTTATCTAAGAGTGAACAGGCTCTGTAAGATGAAGCTAAGGATTATAAACTTTCTAAATTTTAAAACTATATTTTCCCTTTACTTCCCAATTTGTCTCCTTTCTACCTAATATTTTATTTCCTCTATCCTGCCTCAAGCAGGACAAGAGCCAGGACAAGCAGTTGGAATTTAGTGCAGGACTAAAAAGATTTATTATAAAAGCAATAGTAACAGCACCATGTCTCAAGGAGGAGGGGCGGGAGAGCAGGAGAAAAGCATCAGGAGAACAAAGGCAATGGAGCTGATGCCCCACTGGGTCTCAAATAGAGGTTGTCTTATCTAGTCTTCCTTATCTGGTTGATAAGTTACAAGAGAGGATAATGATTTTTTCAGCTCTTCCCAGGCCCATGGCCTTCTAAATTTTAAGGTTTGTAACTTTTTATTTTTTGGTCCTGGGGTTTGAACACAGAAGCATTCTACCTCCAAGCCACAACCCCAGCCCTATTTTTTATTCTTTATTTTGAAACAGGGTCTCACTAAGTAGCCAAGGTTGACCACGAACCTGGTATCCTCCTGTCTCAGCCTCCCAAGTACTGGGATTACAAGTGTGCACGACCCCTCCTAGGTTTATAACCTTCTTAGTGTCCGCTTTCATCTTACCTTCATTGCCATGCCAACCCAGCAGGCTTGGGACTAGGAAACTCACACTGCAGGCTGGGATGAGTAGGAAGCAGTCTGTTGTTGTTTTTTTTTTGTTGTTGTTGTTTTTGGTATTGGGGATTGAACCCCGGGGGACATTCTATCTGAGCTACACCCTGCCCCAGTCCTATTTTTTATTCTTTACTTTGAAACAGGGTCTCACTAAGTTTCAGAGAGTCTCACTAAATAGCTGAGACTGGCCGCAAACTGGGATTCTCCAGTCTCAGTCTCCCAAATACTGGGATTACAAGTGGGCCACCACTCTCTGCTGGAAGCAGCCTCTTTTAACCTTTTAAATGCCTGCTTTGGGACAGGACATGAGGACATAAAATCCTCAATAACTAGATCACTTTCCAGATACAACAAAAGGGCTCTGTATATATTTGTTTCTTCTACTGGTAATTAATACATTACCTCTACCAGGACCAGCCGGTCTGATCCAACTTTATGGAGCTAGGTGAGAAAAATACACAGTGCTTTTTAACCCTTCCCCTTTAAGTGTAGGGGTCTGTAAATTCCAAATACTTGGGCCTGCCTCCGTTACCATGCCAACCAGCCTGTTCCCGGAAGCCGGCAGCCAGATTGCTCTTTAGGTTGCACGCAGCCCACCCGCCACTCCAGCACCACAATGAATCATTTTTCATAACTGAGTTCTTTTGTGTCCTAGCGACCAAGACTCAGCTCTGGGTTGGTCGACCAGTCTGTCAGTCGGGACGCGAGGGGGCGGGGCCTGCAGTGCTGTCCAGTCAGAAGCACCGAGCTGAGAACTGTCCAATCCGCCGCACAGCCGGGAGGTGGGGGCGGGGCTCTGACGCACAGACGTCGACTTCCGCGCGGCAGGTCCAAAGTCTGCACCCGCTTCCCCGCCGGAAGTGCCCGCGCCGCCCGCTGCTGTCGCGCTGTGACCGCGGGTGCGGGGAGGCCCCGGGGAGGACGCCGAGCCGCGGGAGCCGGAGCCCAGGAAGTGTGAGTGTGCGCCGCGTCCTGGGCGGGCCGGGGAGGCTGCTCGGGACGGCGGGACGGGCCTCTCCACGGTCCGCGGTGGAGTTCCCAGCCCGAGTCCTCCGCGGGGCAGGGCCGCATC